>UCOL01005927.1:0-10495 GCA_900474335.1 Ormyrus nitidulus | reverse complement strand
CCCCCCCCTCGCCGTTCCCACCCCCACCTCGTCCGCGGGGCGAGACATGACTGCAGCCAGCAGCAGTCGAAAGGCCGGACGTTTATTTCGGGCCTGCTGGGAGTTGCAAAGCCCGAATTATGATGCTTCGGGGGGAGGGGGGGAATGCCTGGAAATGGACGATTCTTTCGCGGAATTGAGCGAGTTTTCGGGAGCGGAGGATTTATGGTGGGACTGTCGAATTGTGATAATGAGTTTAATTTGAATGTAATTTCATTATTTTGCTGAACTTTTTTGGAAGGTTCGAGCGGTGTGTAAGAATAATCAACATTTGTCTATCATTGTTTAGTTTTTTTATTAGTGTTTAACAATATAATTTAAATGCATAATAAATTTTTTTGTTTCAGGTGAGTTTTACTGACGAACTTCACTGAGTGAGTTGCCATTTCGTACTTTATGTTACGGTCTACTATTTCTTAATTAGCACTTTCAAATCTGTCGTAGCTTTTAATCCTGTATCCTTATAATTCTGCGCTTTAACGCTGAACGAGTAATAATCCGAAAAGAAGAAAAAGCACGTACACAGGCCATGTCCACATTTCGATCAGTTTACAGGCTGGTAGTCGCGATTTTACGCATTAGCCGGAGGGCAGAGCCGGGACTTAATCCGGAAAGGAACGACTGGGCGTAAGCAACGGGACGTATAACGCGAGTTTAATTTCTTTGCCCTTTAACCCTCCCATATACTTTCTGCCCGCCTCTCCATTTTTCAGTGGTAAGAACGTAAGCGGATTTCGATTCTCCTCCGACGCTCGACTGCGCATTGCGTCGGTCGGCTGTAATATTGTGCTAAGAGAAAAGACCGGGATAAAATGCCGCTTGATGTTGTTCCTACGTCCCGCATCGCGAAGTAAAGCAGTGACTCGCTCGGCGAAGTATATATGGGTATAGAAGGTATGTGTACAGGTCGTAGCTGACTCTGGATCAAGTAAGAAAAGGGATTCAAGCTGTGCTTTCTTTCAGCCTGTTAAACTGCTACTTATAAGTTTGTCATAAAAAAATGATTGGAGGGATAGCGTTCGACCGAAAAATTAATTATTACATATTATATAATTTTTAAATAAGTAGAATTAAAAAAATTCATTAAAAATGTTGCAGATTTTATTTATAAATAAAAGTAGTTGTTTTAGGGCCAAACTTAATTTTTTTTACGCGGGTTATATGTAGGATGCATTTACATCTTTTACAGCTGATATTTTAAGCAATGTTTTGAGTTATATCAGATAAATAACAGAATAAATAATTGCTTTAATGTTGCAAATAAAAATAACGTATTGCTCACTGAAGGTATAATCCAGTTTACGTCGGTCATTTGTAAGCATTAATGATTTATTGTTTTATTACTAAAAGAGGATCGAACGTAAATAGTATGGCATCAATCTTAATTACATTTACAATTATCTTAGTTTCATGAAATATTGCGGTTTGCATTATTTGTGATCATAAAGCGGCAAATGCATTCTAGTAACGAATTATTTGCCCACTGTTATATACCAAATATATCACGTGGTATTTTCATAGACCAATACGCATCGCATTTGAATCAATATCAATTAAGTGAGGTTTGGTCGAAATTTTAATTTCTAAATATTCCCGATAATTTGCAGCATCAAATTAGTAATTGGATCTTGCAACAAGTCCAATATATGTATATACCATTACGACGTTGTTCCATTATCACAAAGCACATTTCCATTCAAAAATATATCACTTCCAGCGGCAAATTCCACTATTCTCCATTTTCAAACTGTCAAAGAGCTCAATAAAATCGTGCACTCGCAATAATTCAGCCCACGTTAATAAAATCTTATTAATTACCCTGTGCAAGAGCACGAAAAAGGTGAGTTTTATATTTAAACAGCATTTCCAACCGGCAGTTAAATCCCCGGCGCCGAGTGAAAGCACGCGGCGGCGCGCCTGAAACGGGCCGAGGAAGCAAAAGGATTGCGCGCAGCGCAGAGGATAAAAGCGAGCACGCATAAAGACCGAGCGCGACAATTCGCGCTTTCGCAAATAAGAACCGCGAGTTTGATAATCTCGTCTGCGCGATGGAGAGCACTGCGCGCGCGCGGCTTTGGGGAATCGAGAGTCTTTTTTCCGTTACGCAGAACGAGTGAATGGCTCGGCCGGTGAATTGTGCCGTGGAATATTGTGAAAGGGCACGAGTTACTTTTGTCGGAGGTAAAATTTTATAATTGAAACGTACATTTACGTGGATGCGGATTATATGATTTAGTGTATGATACTTTGTGAAATGTAAAAGCTCTATCAACTGGAATATTGATACGGTATTATTATTGAAAATCCGTATGTGAGTTGTGAATTGTACACCGTATTAATAAAGTATTTAAGTATAGGTTACAATGTGAACTTTCATTGCAGAGCGTTTTATATAAATTATTGAATTGTAAATTTCTTCTTTGTATATTTATATTTATACCCTCGCCGTAAATTCGTAAAAGAATACATTAAAAAGGTTTTAATGGAAATATTACAAACCGTATAATGCAGATCGATTCAAGTACTTTTAGACGTACGTAAACAGCAGTGAACGGTGCCCGAAAATACTACCCTCTTCCCTCTCGCAGTCCGATAATATTAGAATAAAGGCTTTAGCGCGATTACGGTTACGTTGAACAAAACAAGGGTCCTTCCCCGCCCGAAAACACGAGAACGTTGTTTGCGCGGCGGAGTAATTTCCCCAAGTCTGACTATTACGTAAGCCCAGATGTAAATGAGGTAGAAAACGAAAGAGGAAAGTACTCGAGAGAGAGACAGAGAGAGAGAGAGAGAGAGAGAGAGAAATGCATTTGCCAAATTATTCGTCCGAGGAGGCAAACGAATCGCGCGATTACGGCATAAGTCTAGTTTTCGCGTCGATGGCGTCAGAATATATTATAGCAGCGGGCCGTTTCGGCGATTTGTTGCGCGTTAATTCGTAATGGAGTTTTAATGCGAATTCGCTGCTTTTTGGGGATGGCAACCGCGGCGGTTTCGAGCGCAGTCCGCGTAACTTTCGGGCTATTTTTGTTCCCCGGGACTCTTTGCGCTTTGGCGCGTTCGCGCAATGATATAGAACAACTTTCATGTGGATTAGTTTATCGGATGTGTAACAAGTATAAATGTAATTAGACGCAGTTCAAGAGGATGGACGCTTGAGTTTGTTTTAATGGGAAGCATAATACTTTTCGGAAATTATACCGTTCTTATATGAAGGTTGCTTTTTAAAAGCTGCTCTGACACGTTTTGTCGCGTTAATACCGTTGATCTTTATTATCAATTCATTTGTATAATAATCCTGCTTGTATACATTTCCTAATACTCGTTTAACCTCGCACGTACGAATTATTATTCCCAAAATGATTGACGTACAAAATTCTATGAATTTTAATTTTCTCCCAGGCGCTCGTTTAATCTCAAATAGCGCGTTCCACATATCCTCGCTCAATAATTCACCGCTTTAAACTACTCCCGAAAAATTCAATCTCGACCGGCGAAAAAACGAACGGAAGAAACCGTCAAACGATCGAGAGCGCTTCTGCGCAAATCCGACAGACCGATTCTTTTTCGGGGTCAAATCCTTGGCGACTTCATAATCTTTATAGGCTCGAAGCTCAGGCTTGTCGACAAGTCCACAGCCGCGCGCCGGTAATCCCCTTCGCCGAGAGCGACCTAAATTTGTAACTCTGTCGCCGTCGAAATTTCGCTCCCCCCCTCTAAAAGATGCATAGGCCGATCGATTCCCCGACAGCCAGCGGCGATCCTTTACCTTCGACGAAAAAAAAAAAAAAAAAAAAAAAACAGCGGAGACTCGCGATGTATATGTGCGGATGGGAGAGAAATCAAAACTCGAGCAAAGTCCGAAAGTCAACACGCCGCGGACACAGGGGCTTTTCCGGCGTTTCCTGCAAGATTTCCCTCGCAGTCGGTCGTCCCCGTTGAATATTCAGGAAGCTGGGACGGCTGGCTGGACCGGCCGGGGCAGATCTCTGTCTCCGAGTCTCTATTCGTCGACTCACTATCTGCTTCTGGTACTGACTTTTTTGGGATTCTCCGCGCTTTTTAAGCGGCCCGCTCTCGCTGCTTTTTGCCGGCTAAACTTGTGATGTACGGAAATCTTCGCGAGCGAGTGTTATTTGCATTTCCGATTTTCTATTACTTTGTAGGTTTTTAAGTGAGTTTGTGTATTTTGTGAGTTATACGAGGAAATAAATTTGGGCATAAATCTTTTTTTTTCTATACTCTCTAAAAATGAATAAGTGAAATTCACGTAGAATAAGTGTATATGCACTTATTTATTTTTAGAGAGTAATTAAATTGAATTTTAGTTTTTGCAACTGTTGCAATAAAAGAAAATTGATAACAGTAAATTGATCCTGGATTATGACACTCAATTTTTTTTCGAGATTAAAAAAGAAGTGTTATGATTAAATCATTTATTACAGCAAATAAAAATTATTTTTTTAAATTCGAATAAAAATTGCTCGATGTATCGAAAATGTTCAATTAATGTGAATTTGTGTTGAAAACAGAATTGTAACAAAATATTTCGGATTCAAGCTCGTTTCATTGTTTATCAATAAAAAATACAAGGTAAAACTATTTTTTGTAATTCCATTTCAATTAACGATATGAAAACGAACCCCTCCATTTCGCACGAATTAACACTACAGAAAACAATCGAAAATCGAGGAATGATTGAAAATCGGTATAATTCAAAGAGGGAAAACAAATTTAAAAACTTTAATGAAAGAAAGATTAACTTGTAAAATATTCGCGAATAATATTTCCAGAAAAGCTGAAAAGTGTACAATAATATACGGATAAGGCTGCTTTTCGTATGCGGAGTTTGTACATCAAATATTTTGATATGATCTATATCAGAAAGTTAAACGCTGCTATTGAAGTTTACTTTACCCCGTAAAATCTTCACAAGCAAATAAGCGAATTTCCCCACACCCCTGATACTAAGCACATAGCTTTTATATTCAAGTATTCAATCCGTTCCCAATATCGAATTAATAGACTCCCGCGATCGGTCGAGGAAGCACACGAGCGCTTAATATTATAAGAACCTGAGCGGGCGAATCGTCCATTAGACCGAGGCGTCGTTGATTATAGCCGGCGGTGCGACTCTCGGACGTCGATTTTCCTCTCCGGTCATCGCTCGGATTGCCGCGCTGAAAAGTTATGACGCGCTGCTCCGCGAAATGTAAAATCGATAGCCCAGTTTTCCCTTCCGCCCGGCACGCGTTTCTCCCGCTCGATTCCTGCATTCTAAGGTCGCGGGCCTTTTTTTTTTCTTCGAATTCCAGACGAACGCCTCTGGCCCGTGTGTGCCTTTTACCGGCTCGGTAGCTTCTTTTTTCTCGCTCCCCGAGTTTTACGGAGCGCCAAAGTTGCGCGATATTGTAGCGCTCGGGCCCTCTATACCGGAATCGATGGCTCTTTTAAGCCTTTCGCCGCCCCGGGCAAGACGCTCGCTGAATGCGGAATTTCCGGAGTTCGAGCCCAAGCTGTGTGCCTACCCTATTTATAGGAATGTTCCTCGAGAGTTAAGCGGAGAATTTACTGGCCCGAATGAGAAACTGTAATGGGATAAGCATATATTTTAGCCAAGTTAATACTTCTTTATTTACTTTCTTGCTCGGCAAACTTTCCACCTCTGTTTTGTATTGCTTTTCCAAATATTGTTGTTTGACCATTTTTTCAGAAGGGTCTTGAGTTCCGTTCGGCCGGTGCACGGAGAAAAATTCTCTACTAAAAATTACAATAGTCAATCTCAATGTTCTCACAGACTGACATTTTTGGAAAAATTACCACAGTTTTTTGAAAATTTACTATAGTTCTAATAAATTTTACAATAGTTTCTTGTAAAATTTAATATAGTTCTGATAAATTTTACCATAAACTATTGTAATTTTTCTAACAATGTCAGTCTGTGAGAAAATTAAGATTGACTATTGTAATTTTTAGTAGAGAATTTTTCTCCGTGTGTGCATAACAAAAGCCACTTTTTTGCCTCGACGCGACCCGTAAAAATACAGAAGCGAAAGAGACACGCTGGAAAATGCAGTTATATGTTGACAAGTTTCAGTACTCCTTCAGCATAGAAGCTTGCTGCGCAAACGTAATAAACGAAATTGCATAATTTAATAAGAGCCACTTGCCTCGACAGAGAGCCTCGCGCAACAGTGCGCGAGTGCAATTATCGCGATTTCGGCTCTCTCCGGGCCTCCGGCGGCGGCATTCGCGCGAATTCAACGATGCTCACTGTCAACAAACAGTGGCCACGTGTGCGTCCGACATAACGAAAAATTGTCGAGCGCGCGAGAGCTCGAAAAAAAAAGAGCACCGCGCTCTCTCCTCTTTGTTTACACTGCAGCGGACTGGGAGCAAACATTTGGATAGGCTTATGCAGTTCATTCCTATCAATGTTGAAGCGCCGATCGTAGTGGAGTGTGTCAAATGAGTGACCCAATTTTTTTGGCTCGCCTGGGAAGATGATAAAATTGAAAAATGCCTCTCGTCGTTCAGCTAATTGTATGGAAAGGAAATGAGTGTATTCTGTTTAATTTCGATTTTTGTCTCGCTCAGTTTAACGAATTCACTGATTATTGTAAATTCCAGACGTTGAGTCATTCGGTTTATTATATTATTTTGTAAATTTAGGAGTTTTTCTATGAACTAAGAAATTTGTTTTTTCTAACACGTCTTTTTTATGAAGTCAACAGTGGTCTAACCAACCTGGAACTAAAATAAGTCAACCGAAAATAGGATGATAGCAAATAGCCAACAGTAGATTGCGTGACTACAAAAGCCACTTGCAATGTAGGCAGTCGTGTGCATTAGAAACATAAAAAATTGAATTTTTCTTTATGCAAACTATTTAAAGAATTTTAACATAATATTCTTTTCATCCCGAAAGTTCCAATTTAAATTTTAAGATTGTTAAAATAAATTTGACCCAATATCAGGTTCCAAATTTTAATAGGTAAAAATAATTTTTTATTTTTGTTTTCAAACATCACTGCGAAAATAATTTTATTATAGTTTAGTGAAAATACCAACAAAACTCACTCAATGCAGTTTAATTTTCCGCAGCGAGAAGCATGACAAATGCGCAAATAGATAAACATACTGCGAAAGTACATCCGCATTTCCGTCTAATTAATCCCGGAACAACCGAAAACTCCTAATTACCTGTCGGAGCGCAAAATGATTTAGCGAGCCTAATAAAACATCGCCTCTAACCAGCATTATAATTTAAACTGTGCGGGGGGGGGGGGGTCGACAAAAAATATCAAGATCTCGGGGCCCGTAAATCAAACGGCAAACCTGTCGCACGCGGGAATTCCAGTAATCGCATTAATCGGCGACTCTTGATCCAGCCCCGTAATGATAGACCGTGAATCAGACGCGTTTAGTCCCGGCCCGGCGCGAAAATCGGCCGCGCGCATATCCGCGCCCGCCGATGACGATTAACGAGAAAATTCGAGCCGAGCTAATTACCATGCAAATGAGCGGTGCAGCGCGTCGTATTGTTGCGGCCTTCTTGTCTTGCCTGGTTTATTTGACACTTCTTTCGCCTCGCGGTTCGTTTCTCGCCTATTGCGTTTTCGGCTATTATAAATCATTGGGATTGAATTTTATTCTTCCGCGAATAATTACGCGGGGCTATTATTATGATAATTCGGGAGGATTGCCAGTGAGCGGCGAGATAAATTGAATGATTTATTTTGTTATTATCCCCGTTTTAATTCGAAAGTCAAGTACAATCTAGGGCGATGATAAACGTTCGTTCAAAATCTCGCTCGCACTTTTAATTATAAACATTCGAAATAAAAAGCGGCGCACTCCGAAAATCGTCTCAATTTTCCGCAGAGAAGCTCCCAGATTTTGGAAAAACTTTGCGTAGCTAATTATATTCCCCGGAGCTTATATTAGCGCATTGAACTAATTATCATCGAGGAAGTATTTTTCGCTTACAAACTCGCTTGCCTCGTTCGGAATCTCCGGCACGCTCGGTACTTTTATAACGCTCGAGCGAGTACGCTAAACACGTCCCATCAGGCGCGCATTTTCGAATTAGAAGGAGAGAGCACTTGGAGCGTGGCGGCGGCTCGGTCAGCCTCGCGCGGTAATAGCCCGGAGGCGCACACACGGACATATTGTGTTTCGCGCCGGAGACCGACAATTAACGCGCACGCGCGTAATCGAGGAAGAGAGAGAGAGAGAGAGAGGGGAGGAGGGGAGGGAGTCTGCTCGGCAATTAACGGGATGGAGACGATATTAGTCGCGAGAGCTCTCGGAATCGCGAACGCCACCTCCGCTATAGAGCGGAGCCTGCATACCGGGTTATCGATGACCGTAACGCCGGCCTCCACTGTAATTGGATGCTTTCCGGCTATTTCGCCTTTTTGTTCGCCTCGCCTGCTGCTGAACTGGGCGGCGGTCGCGCTTGCGGTCGAGCTGGAACTGTTTTTTTTTTTTGGATTTACGATATATTTCGGTTTTATCGGAAGCCCCTTTTTGAACGTCGCTGGCTTTTTAATAAGATCGAGGGGACGTTGTTTAGATTGTAGTGGGTTATTTATGACGTGAAAGGGTACGACCCGAAGCGATAAACGCAGCAATGATCAGGCGTTTTGATAAATGCATTTTTTAAAATAAGGTTTGACTTATTTTTTAGGTCTCGGGTTGCATTTTAAAACTTTATGCGCTATAAAAAATGTATTCCATCATGGATACTGAGAACAACTTAATCTTTTACGCTAAGCTAGTCTTAGCGTTAGAGCTACACTAAGCAATTTCCCAAGGGAAATGAAGAGAACTGCTTTTTATAAACATTTAATAATAAAGAATTTCAGTTTTATAAAATAGTTTTTGTTATACAGAAAATTATTTATTGCGTTCGCGTAAAACTTTACAATATTTTATACAAAATGTTAAAATGCAAAATCTGCATTACAAACAACGAAGATGCAGTTACATTAAAGAATTAGGTAATAGCATAAATAATTTTGAATTAAAAACACAAGAGGTATAACAAAATCCATATTGACATGTCGGAGATCACAAAAAGATCAAAGGTATGTTTACGTTATGTAAATACACGAGACAGCGTATTTAATTATTTCACTGACATACTAATTTCAATTTTGTCAATAATATAATTTATGTAAATAGGTCGAGGTACGTAGTCCTTTCTTCTCAACATTTATGCAAATTATATCTTGAAAACACATGCGGTATTTATTTAAGCTCACGTTCGTCTCTCATCCTTTCAATTATGAAAATGTTAGAAAGATAATGAAAAAAAAACATTTGCTTTGAACTGCCCGAGAGCTTTCAAGTGGACAACGCATTCTATTTTGGCAAAAATTAGTGCCCAAAATCAGGGAAGTGAATATACGGTTTATAGCATTGGTTTGTTTATGCACATAAGAATCGTACACAGACAACGACACGTCCAGTTTATTTACTAAGGTCACATGTTAAAATAGCTTTTCTATATTTCCTCTGCTTGTGACTCTTTATGTGGCAAGCGTTGAGAAAGAAATGCAAAAGCCAGGTTCTGTCGAGTTTGCGAAACATTTTGCAAACGACGTTATGATAAGTTTAAGCGATAAATTGAATTTCTTAAAAGATTACGAAACTGATACTGTAAGCAAAAAGAAAAGTAGAACACGCTTTGGCAACGTTTAAAAAGCCGTTTAAATAACCAAGAAGATTCCAGCAAGCGGGGCAAAAAAATAAAATTTAACTTTTCCCCGGTCATTACGTCCGCGGAACGGGAAGAAAAGAGATTTTAAAAGGGAGAAAAAAATTGCAGAACAACAAAGAATCGAGGAAAAAACGAAGGAAAAGTACGAAGCTACTATTAATAAAAGCCCAAGAGTAAGCATTAAAAGAGTTATGTCAGAAAAAAGGGCAAATAACCCAAGGAAGTAAGAAAAACGGAAAAGTCTAATTAAAGAACCGAACTGATTCAAAGGGGCGAATTAAGAAACAAAGGCAAAAATTAAGACAACGATCCGGAAAGACGAGCAAAGCAAATGCAAAACGAGGAGACTGTAAAGTTCCCCAAAGGCAAGACTTACACAAAGAAGTAACGCGCGCAAGCCGCGCGCCTCCGATCGAACCGCGCGGCGTGCAGCCGCAGCGTCATCAGCCGATGGATTCCTGCTTGGCCCGGCATACACAGACGTAAATACGACGACAAAGACGTGGGAGGAGGCGACACGTCACGTTTACACGTGTCTCGCTCGCGTCTCCGCTAATTCCTGGCATTAGGCAAATTAATCACACTCCCGCGTACCATCCAGTCGAGCCTCGAATAAGTTAGTGGGAAGGAAGGGGGGGGGGGGCGTTCATCTTGCCGCTCGCTAACAACCCTATTCACAAGTCCCCGTATATCCAAGATTGCCGCTCCTCCCCCCCCCCCCCCCCCCCC
>UCOL01005926.1:0-10491 GCA_900474335.1 Ormyrus nitidulus | reverse complement strand
CCCCGCCATCGCCTGCAGCTCTCTCCCTCGCGCCAACATAGACGCTGTATTAATTATCGTCTCGGTACACGCCGTTGAAAATAGCTGGGCGCACGTCGGTCATCGACGTCACGTATTCATTATTCAGGTCCGAAAGGGACAGAGAGAGCGTGTGTATATATATATATATATATATATAAAGCTTATTCGGCGACGTCGAAAGCCCGTCAGCGGAAGTCGAGAGAGCTAAAGGTCTAATTTCCATTTACTCGTTTTAAATACAATTTTCCTCGATATCGCTCGCGGGCCGCGATCGCGGCAGCTGGCGCAGGTATAATTCGAAGTTTATTTTCGGAGAGAGCAGAAGCGCCGCGCGCCGGCACCGGCTGAAATATTCGCGCGCGCGCGAGAACCATCGCCGTCCGTTGGCTCTCGGTCCAATCAACGTAACTTAGCGCCGAGCTTTTATTGAAATGTGGGATAGAGGGACGTCACGGGGATTTCTATTAAGGGACCGATCGATTCTACGCCGATGCCCGTGCGAGTTCTAGCGGCCGGGAGGGGGAGGAAAAAATTACGAGGGGATCGCGGCGTTTTCGGGCTGAAAGACGCTGTCGATATTTTTGAAAAATGCCCGCACGTGGAAGTGACGCGCGGGCAGGTTTTTAGTTTTCATCATTATTTGTATTACGAGCGCTTTCGGCTCGCTCTTTTTAACAAGCTGCGAATCGACGGGCGTTTCGAGGTCAGTTTTACGAGTTTTACTTACGAATAACTACATATATAACCATCCGAAAAGAGCCGACGGTACGTTTTTTCGATCGATTTGTATAAATAAAGCTCGCAAACGAATCCCAAGTAAGCTCTCCCCCAAGCGGATCGGCTAGAAAAAGTCGCCTCGTCCCTCGTCGGGAGCTGCAACATATATATCGGGCTCCTCACGCGCCGCGACCTCGAAAGAGAATAAGAAAACAACTCTCTCTCTCTCTCCACCGGTCCGTCTTATATCCGCCACGGAAAGGAGAGCCCGTATCTCAGTCCTTCCTCGGAGCCACTTAATTGACACTCGGCTCGGCGGGCTAACACGCGGCGACCCCCCCGCTGCCGGGTTCCGCATGCGGAATATCGCGGATCTCCATCTGTCGTCGTCGCCGGCGGCGATTCCTCACGCTGCCTGCCGCCGCGCGAGCCGGCAGCCGCGTGTCCAATCGTGGAAATGGCAACACGTCCGAGAGCGCGAGAGAGCACGCGGAAGGCGCGCTCTTTGGCCTTTGGCTCTCTGTCTCTCTCTCTCTCTCTCTTTGTGCTGCTGCTGCTCCTGCTGCAGGCCGTGAACGGCGACAATTAACGACGACGCCGCCGCCGAGAGGGAGGCACACAGGCCCGACGGGGGAGTTTATTTTTCCTGCCGAGGAAATTGTCCGCGCGAAGGGGCTGCGCGCAAGGAGAAGGAGAGCTGGGGAATTAGGCCGGTTTAATTGCTCGTTTGCGCTATTTGAATTCGCAGCTGCTTCGGAGCTCGCGGTGGTTTGAAATTTTCAGGTACATCAATCTATCTACACCTTTTTAAGAATCAAAAATACTACGTTCCGCGTAGCTTCAACTATAAAAAGTATTAATATCCACGATTTTCTTATACATGACGTGCACAGATTAATCTTTCATTTTTTTCTCCACACCATTGATTATCTATATCTGTAGCGAACATTCTCGGAAATATAATTATTTTACCGTCCATTCTAAATTCTCTCATTCGAAGCGGACGCGCAGCTCGTATAAATTCTTATTTTTAATATTTTATTTACCCGCGACGAGCTACGCCGCGGAGCGTAACTCGATGAGAGCCGACTCTACAATGTCTCGCGTTAGTGCATCGTGAAAAATGCAAATCCCCTTTAAAATTTCACAGTCAAATCGGAAAATCGACTGGCGCGCGGTCCGTTCTGATTTTAGAAAACGGCACCTATCGGAGATGCCCCTTTCCGAATTTCCCCCGTCCTCCTCGTTTCAAAATTCGCGTCGGACGGCGGCGATTTTCCGGTGATTCCCACCAAAAGCCGCGGGTTAAAAAATCGTCCGCGGCGATCGATCGGTCCGATCATTAACGAGAGGGGCCCCTGCGAAAAGGGGCAAAAACAAAGCCTCCGCGGAGGCCTCTCTCGGGGGTCTCTCGCGCCGTGGCGTCGAGAAGCGTGTCGTCTGGGTCTCCCCCCTCGGATATATCGCCGGTACCATCCAGCCTCCTCGGGATCGAGAGAGAGAGAGAGAGAGAGAGAGGCAGCGGCGCTGCTGCTGCTCGGGATAGATCTCGATCGATAGATCCCCGAGCCTATTTACTTTGAGCTCCGGAAAGCGGAGCTCTCGGATTTATGGCGGCCGGAAGAAGAAAGAGCGAATCCCTCCTGCACACAGCACACGAACGATCGTGCCGCGATGATGCCCGAGATGAGGGCTCCCTCCTCCCGCACGAAAAAGAGAGAGAGAGAGAGGAGGAGGGACACGATCGCGGAGGGAGGGATAGTTTGCTCTGGATTCCAGGCGTGACCCCTCGCTGACCCGGCGAGAACATCGCTCCGCTCCGCAATTATGCCTTCCCTCTCTTTCTCTCCGCGGGATGTATATCGAGAGGAGAGAGAGAGAGGGAGCCGATCTCACGAGGGAGAGAGAGAGAGGCCGGTATAGGTACCTGCTACGTAAGCGCCTTACGTGCAAGCAGCGGAGAGAGAGCGGGAGCCTGGCAGTGGAGAACGGGATACGCGCTAAGTGGCCGCAGGATTCGGAGGAGGCCCCTTATTAGCGAGGCCCTTTTTAGCCGGCGCGCGCGCGCGCCTGGAATGTCCCGGCGATGCTGCGCGGACGCCGGGCATCGGCGCGCTGTGCGTGTCTTTTTGCGCGAGCGCGAAATGGATACAAATCCCCGCTGAAGGAGGTATGCGTTAAAGAGGAAGTGCTATAGGTGTTAAAGCCAGGCGTGTAAATAGCCGCGCCGAGGGAAGGGCATGTATTTGCGCCGCGGGGGGAGAAAAATTTTAATTTATTTACGAGGCTCTTTTGCTCGTTTCGACGGAGAGCAAAGGCGGCGAGGGTTCTGTTTTTTAAAAACAGAAAAATTCATCTTTAGATAATTGATCTTTAGAGAACGATTTTCTAATGATGAAAAATATCTCTTTGTATTTTCTCAAATAATAACTGTATTGAAGTTCCAATAATCTTTTTAAAAAAGTATTTTCAATTAAACCTCTACTTTTTCTGTTTTTATTTCGAGCTTAGATCTTTATTTTGCGAAAAAATAACAGCTCGCAGCTTCTCTCCTCTACATTTTTCGAAAAACAAAATCGCTCGTTACTGCAGTCGGGCATTGATTTAACCGAAACGCACTAAATTTTTTATTTATTCAACTAAAAGGCCGTAAAAAAAGTGTATTTTGAAAATTTGACAAAAGAGTTGTCCGTCCAAATTGACACGACGGTCGTAAAATTTCATAAACCCATTCACATCCGCAGCATAAAAACCGTATATTACCTAATAAACCCAACTCATCTCTCTAGAAGTTTACCGTCCTTTTAAAAATTTTTCAAATAATAAATTTCGAGGCAGTACGGACGTTCAAGGGCGCAAAGCACCTACACCATTTGCATTTAAAAATCAATAATGCTTAGCTCCGAACAAAATCTGCGCGCCGTAAACATCCTAATTGAAAGCGGCCGAGCATCGAATAGCGCGGCGACTTTACGCCGCAACAAGTCCATTTCCACCGAACCACCTACAATACAAGTCCCGTCGTCGCAAACGACTGAGGGGGGAAAATACGCAGCGCGTATAAAACTCGACTGTATACAGCCTCGATGAGTAGATAAACAGTCGTTAACCGGGCCGAAACGATCGTCGCCGGTGGGGGTCCCCCTAAACACGCACAATTAATTTTACTCCTTTATACCGCGAAGAAAGAGAGCCTGCCTGCCTGCCTGCCTGCCGGATCGTTATAATTTGCGCGCAGGAAAGATTCCTAGCGACATCGCGAGCGGGTCAGCGCTTCGAGGTTGCCGACCTCCGAGCTGCGTGTGTGTAAGAGAGCGCCGCGAGGAGGTGATGCCGTGCCTTATGAAAATAACGCCCCGATTGATTTTGGGCCGTTCTTCGGCCCTCGAGGGATTTACGGGCTTCGACGGAATTTTCAGCTGAGGAGGCTTTATAAGAATAGCTTTGGCTGCTGTTGCAATTTGTATGGGGAATAGGACTTTTGAAGATTATCTGACGCTTCGGTCTTTGGTGATAAAAATAGTTACAGCAGTTGGTAAGTACTTGTAACGCTGCCTTTGTTTCAGTTGCAATTTTACGCGGAGAAAAAGGATTAAGAAAAATTACTATACTCGTCAGTAAATCGAGGACAGACTTTGAATTAGGGTAAAAAATGACTATATTTTATATTAAAATTTACGAAAAGTATAGTAATTTTTCGAAAAACGTTTCTCTCCGTGTAGTATTTATTTGCTGTGTTTTAAAGAGTTTCATTTATTTTCTATGTAAGTGTATTTTATTTAGTTATTATGTATTAAGTATGCATACAACTTTTAAATTATGTAAAGAGAGTTGCTTTGCACGTTTAATTTACTCAGCTTTTAAAAGTAAATACTCAAAACTATAGCTAATTAACTATTAAAGACTTATAAAATATCAAACAGACTACTTACACTTCACCCCTCATTCCCCAAGCACTAAACCAAAATTTATATACCCAACTCAATTATACAAGCTCGTAAAATTAGAAACAACGCGGCCCAGGACGTTTATCGCCCTGCGAACCTCCCGGCGAGGAACTCGAGGAGCTTGATTTCCAGCCCGAATTCGCGCAGACTCTCCTCCTCTGCCTTGGCGTTTCATTGAAATTCCTCGATAAGCCCCGCTGCCGCAAAAAGAAAAGCAGCAGCGCCGCGGCCGCGATATAATCCCCCGTAATGATCTATCTGTGCGATATATTGCACATTACAAGCGCCATTACTCGAGAAAAAAAGAGGGCTCTCAAGACGCTCTATTAATGCCCCCGGTGCATTTTTTAGCTCGCAAAGTATACCCTAATTACGGAGCGGCCGCGCGACACGAGACTTTTTCGTGGCGGATGCCTTCCGGAAAGTACTCCTCCGCCTCCCCCCGCACTTTTTGCCTATTTAGGAGCGAGGAGCGACGTGTATAGTTATAGCTACGATGTCGATTTCTGGATTTAAGGGTGTATATACCTCGATCGGCTCGCAACGCCGGGCGCTGCGATTCTTTTCCTTTTTTCTGATAAATATGCAATGAGGGACTGGGGAACTTTTGCAAATTGTTACGGGGCTTGTTGATTTTTCCGAAGATTTGATAGAGTGCTAAAGTTGCTTCGCGTCAATAATTATGTTTTCGTGCAGAGCGACTTCCATGCGAACTCTTTGTCGATGTTATAATTACGTGGTTTACTATTTCTACGATCGGAGTCCTACTATAATGTTTATAGTTTATACAAATTCAACTTGAACTAATAAGCTAAAAATAAAGTTATGAGAATCGAAACGTGGAAATCCGGTCTAAATTTCGGTTCAAAAATATCGTCTCATTCGGGAATTATTAACTTAATCATTAACTTAATCAATCGACTTGCACCTTCTTGAATATCCTTTCAAGACGAATTTGAATTGAAGTAAAAATATTGTCAGGCTGCGACGGAGAAATTACTTTTTATTCCATCTCTTTGAAAATATCCACTTTAAAATATTTATCGTATCGAAAAATTATCGAACCGCAAAATAAACTTTCCACCGAAGGTTAAAATTTTGAAAAATAATCAACGCAGAAATATTCCCATTAAAATTTTCGTCATTTTCCTAATTTACAAAAGAACCGGCACTTACAACTTTCCCTCTGGAATAATAGCAAATTAACGGACTCGTTTAAAAAATTCATGAATAATCCCAAGCAACTATCGCATCAAATAAACTTTATACCCGTATAGCAATAAAAAAAACTTTTAAAGCGAAGCCTGCGCCATTGCAACTTTCGTTAATAATTAACTCCGCGCGGCGAGAGAGGCCGCATTTTTTTTGTAAAAAGTTGCGTTCTTTTTTCCCCCCACAGGAACTTTAGAAAGGCACGCAAGAACGCAGGGCAAAAAGGCGGAAAAGAAACGGCCGGTAACGGAGAAGGCGTAAGTAAGTAGCGGCTAATATAAGGGCACACGACTCTCGCGCGGCACTGTGTAAAGATGCGGTTCTATCGATCGCAGGCTAAAACTTTGTAAATGCGAGGAGACACATTCTATCACTCCGCCGTGTGCTTCTTACGGCGCACAGCAGGCCGCACGGAAGAAACGGGAACTTTGGCTTTAATCGACTTTTGCGAATGCATGAGTGCTAATTGTTGACGGCGGCGATGAATTTTTCATGAACGCGCCCGGCAATTCGCTTTGGAAATCCGTGACTTTCGCGAAGCTGAATAGTGCAGGGGGATTTATTGGGTCGACGTCGCTTTTTGCTGGAATGCTGGATGAAGATAAATTTTATTTTATTTCAATCGATAGTTTAAATGTGACGGTAATTCGTTCGATTGTTTCAGTTATTAAGCGATTAATTTTTATTGAACAAATAAATGAAATTAAATGTATAGTTGATCGTGAAATTAATATTGCAATGCTTAATTGTTGTGAAAAAAACTAAACTTTTGTTAATATTTGAAAGATATTGCAGGAAGTGTTTAATCATAATAAAGAAGTTTTTTTTTAATTTTCTTTAAACTTATGATGTGTTAAGATCTCACTTTCACGTTTATTTGCAAACAGTTATTTATACGAGTTTATCGATAATAGATAATTTTAAAAAACGTTGAATAAAATATTTAGAAGATTTATTCAAGAGATTTTCAAGACTCAGCAAGTATTCCGCGAAAATATTATGCTCTTCAAAATCCCTTTAAATTTTTCAAGGACTCTTTAAAAGACTCCCGTTATATACTTTGCAACTTCATAAATAAACAAGATAGCTGTCAATCAGGAGAAAGTTGCAAAATTCTATCATTAAAGAGTATTATACGATTGGGTACTATCCTATTTATAAAGTTCGTCAATCTTTGAATTGATAAAACGTGTTAACAGATACTATATGTATATTTTATTCCGGGTTTTCTAAAATAAACGTTATCGAGATCATCCCCAAAGAACTATATATATAAAATATACTGTATTTGTTACTATATTTCTTAAAACTTAGAATTATATCTAAAGTTGTGCGACATAAATTCCTGCATACAAATGAAGCATTATTATAACACAATTATCTATATTTTTATGAAGTAATAAATAATTTGCATGAATGCGATTCCATTAGCAGTCTGTTTTAAGAAAGACATATAAGCTATTATAATTATTCTCTTCCAATCAATTACCCAAAAATATTGCACTCTTAAGCATATCCATACCTTTTCACTCCGACTTAAAATAAAAAATTTGTCGAAAACGTCATCAAACCTAAATATTAATTCTTTCGAACAAAACGGGTGAGCGAACGCCCGAAAACGGAAAGCGGAGCATCCTCCTCTTCACGTTCCACTTATCTCAGGCGTCGGACTCCGGTGGCTTGAAGCGCCACCGCGCACACAGTTCCTCCGCGCAAAAGACTGGCGGGCAAAATAAACTTTTCTCTCTCTCTCTCCGCTCCTCGGCGGCAATTAATCATGTCGCTGACGTTTTATACGGCTGACAGGTCTCGATAGAGCCGCCCCATCGCCGCCGTCGTGCGCGAAAGAAAGTCCTTCCGCAAAGAGGAGGCCATAAATTCTAATGCATTCCGCTCGGGCTGAAATTTGCAAGCTACTCGGCCGCCGCCTCGGATTGACACGTAGTCCGCCCGGGCGATAAATGCCGACGCGGGGAGTGACGACGGCCTGCGTGAGAGACTCGCCGAATTCCAAATTCGACGACGGCCCCCGGCCCCCCCACCCCATCCTCCCCGCAAATTTATTCCCCCGCGGAGGGAAAAACGTCTTGGAGCGGAAAGTATTTCTCGGCCGCTGGAGGGAAGTAGATATTTTTTCGACGACTCGAGACGTCGCGCGCCCGCTGCTTGTCGATCATTCTGCTTTCTGTCGAGTTTTTGCTAATTTTTTCCCTTTTTTTTTATTCATTCGTATTGAAGAGGAAGAAAGAATTGGTTATCCGTGTAATAAACTATTTTTAAGGTAAAGCGGGCGAAAATGCCATACTTAAGGAAAAAAGTGAAATAAATATTTCAAAAATGAATGAAATAATATTTTTATAACTGAAATGTACAAAGAATAGAATAAACTAATAAAATACATAGCAATTCTTTGAAAAAAAATCCATTAATTGATAATTAATAATAATTAAAGTTTATGACGTGAAAGTGGCATCTTTCCCTCACTGGTGGGGAATATGTCACATACTTACAAACAAGATTTAACTTAGACTTGAAAATATAATTACAATAAATTCTTTTTTTCTCTAAATAAATACTTTTAATACTTTTTAACAAAAAAATAATGAAATAAAATAAAATAAAAATCTAAATCCATTGATAATATTGCTAGCTATTGTAGCCGATGACCAAGCGCTGTTCAAAAATTTTCTAAAATAAAACCTCTTCAGGCGTCTACCAGGATTATTAAAAATCCAATAAGCCATAGTTGTTTTCCAGTAAGATTTAAGTGACTTAAAAAAAGTTCGGTCTAAAGGCTGTAGATAATGCATATGTCGGTGGCATCTTACCCCGACCTTTTTTGTGGCATCTTCCCCCAATTGACTGTAAAATAAAAAAATGAATTTTATCTAAAAAAGATTATTTCCTACCTTTTAATGGTGGTGTTTTATTAAAGTTTATTAAATTATCTAATTAACGTCTTTTTTTACGATATTACAAACCAAAACTTGAAGAATGATGTTTCAATTTGTTGCAAATTTTAGATCGAGTGCTACCAGTTGTAACGTGTTTAACCCATTTTAACCGATTGTGTCGGGCAAAGGTCGGCTCATCAAACGGCCAGTTGGGCCTATAAATAGCCCGGCGCGAGCAACGCTCGCTCTCTTTCCTCGTCGGACCTCACCAGCCCTCAACATCTGGGCCCGCCAAGGACAGCACCCCAGCGTTCCCCGGAAGGCAAATAAGATATACACTCGCCAGCGTCCTTTCAAGATCACCAAGGATCTCAGGGTAGCGAGGCTGTCCACAGGCCAAGAAAACGATTCGCTGATACCAAGCCACGGCTAATTTGGCTAGACACGAGGGTGACGAGGAGAGAGCCAACGATCCCAGGGCAGCCATTTCCTGGAAGCAGCCAGCACACCTTTCGGCCACCACGCTCTTCACCGGCTATCCACACATATCATCGCCTGCGCCATGTCGTGCATCGCCCGCACCCAGAAGCTCACCACCGGCGCGTCAGTTAAGTAGCTGTGTTCGCGGTGATATTCTGATTTTGAATTCAATAGTGTCGTGTGAAAATCCATGCTCGAGCGTCGAGTCTAGGGCATTGCGAGCGATCGAGCAATGTCATTAGGGTTTAGGAATTGATCAATAAGAATAAATAGAACCTTTGTTCTTACCACGAAATTTTGAGTTTATCTTTACCCCTGTTTTTTCCTCTCTTGCTCCAACGATTATTTAACACCAACCGAAATATAATCTAACTAAATATTATAATATATATCTCGGGCCACTTCGAATATGCGTCTACAATTAATAAATAAGTGTGCCCTAGATATTGACCTGCGAAGTCGACATGAATCCTATGCCAAGGTCGGTTCGGGTACGGCCATGTGAAAGAAGTATTTTCTTCGGACTATCATTGACTTGTACACAATGTTTGCAGTAATTTGCTTTTTCCTCAATCTGTAAATCAATATTGGGCCACCAAACTGTTGACCTTCCCATGAACTTCACTTTTACAATGCCAAAGTGGCTTTCATGTAATTTATCCAACACCTCGTTTCGTAATTTATTCGGTAAAATTACTCTTTGCCCTCACATTATGCAATCCTGTTCGATAGTTAATTCGTCTTTTCTTAATATAAATGGTTTTAATTCTTCTGGCTAGGTATTGATGTTATTTTCGGGCCAACCTTTTTCAGTCATTCTTTTTACTACTAACAGTATCTTGTCCTTTCTTGACTCGCGAGCTACAGCGTTAAAATCTAAACGTATTAACCCGCTTCTATTAAGGGGGTTATATTCTGAAAAAAGTTCCAAAAATCAATTTTTTTTTATTTGATTTTTTAATTCTATACTTTATTCAGTATAGAAAAAAATTCTCAGGCACAAATTAAAAAAATTTCGAAAGTTACGGCTTAAAATGTAATTTTCTAGAAATACTAAAATTTACGTTTGCTAAAAAAATCACTATAAAATATTTTAATTCTTATTTTAACATTATCAAACATTTTTTTATGCATTATATATTGTGCTTTATTGATTTTTAATGATTTTGTAAAAGAATTTCAATTTTGAAATTTCGAATAAGCGCACTCATCGCATTTCA
>UCOL01005925.1:0-10502 GCA_900474335.1 Ormyrus nitidulus | reverse complement strand
AGCCACATGTTTGCAATGTGGACAACCTAAACTGACTGACATCTTCATGGCGCTTCAAGCGCTGTGCTCTACAGTTAAAAGAGAGAGAGGTAAGACAGAGAACAGCTGGCAAGAGGAAAACAGTGCCTTACAGAAAATTGAATTAAATTTGTTGTGCGTAGGTTATGCAAGTTTGTACAATCCACAAGTAAAAATATTGCCAAATTCGAAAAGCAGCTTTATTATAGGCATCACCAGCATTTAAAAATACATAACTTTTCAATGACAGTTTCATCGGTAGAGAGAGAGAGAGAGAGAGAGAGAGAGAGAGAGAGAGAGAGAGAGAGAGACCAAGATAGAAAGTGAAAGGGCAAGCAGCTGATTCAAAAAACATCATGCTTGCATAAACAGACCAAGGATGTTTTTGAAGTTTTTATAGTATTCACCACTAATTTGTCATCATGTGGTGCTACATATTATCATCATTTAGTGCTACATTTGTCCATGAAGACGTGTCAGATAAGTTTTTATCAATTTAAAGAAGTTATAATTAGTTATTTAATGAATTTGATACTTTGTGATCATTTTTCTTTTTTCAGGTATTAATATTTACCTGAAAATTAGGGAATTCAATCAATTTCATCATATTGAATGAAAGGTAAATTAATTTTTATTCAAGTTTTATGCTAAAAAGTTGATTTTTTAGCATAAACTGTTTGCGCCAAAAAGCTTAATTAATCAGAATTAAGCTTAAAATGCATAAATTTAATCTGTTTAAATTATAATATATTTGTTATAATTGTAGGGAGCAGATACATAAGGAATTGGAGCTGTAAAAACAGATTTTCCTATAATCTTCTAGGGTAAGTGGGTTCGTCTCCAACTGCAAAGCTAATTTAAAATATCTGGAGAATGGGAGAGCGTTAGGCTCTAGAACTCCAGCTAAGTAATCGATAGACTAACTGGAGACATATCACTCAGTTTGGGTGGAATCTGCCACCCGAATGTGGTGTGTTCTCCTTGTTAGTATTACTAATATAAAAAACGAAACATCTGATAAGAATAATACTAAAAACTCTCAATCAAACGTTACCAGTTTTAAGTCACAAGTTGAATCACGTACGTATGATGGCAATAGAACATGTATTAGAAAAATGAGTTTTAAAAAACTGCCCTTCTAAAAAATCAAAATATAATGTTTATAATTTTAATATTTATTTCAAAGCTTGTCTTTTTTTTAATTTAAATTTTATCTCCCTCTTACATTTCGCCTATACTATGGCATGCTTTATTTTTTTCTACATTACGTTTATTGTACTTATAAAAGAGCTAAAAATTTAACATTAAATAATTAGAGATTAATTTAATATTTTTAATCATTTAAATAATTATAAAAAACTATTTTTTATTTTAGGATCAAAAACAAAAAAAAAAAAGATTCCTGAAGATGCTCCGTTGAAAAGAAAACCTTTTCGTCCGTATTGCGAAAAATTTTGTCATCAATTTGCTAGACATTTGAGGAACAACCACAAAACGGAAGAGAGGGTAAAATGGTTTTTGAATTCAAAAAATAATGTATTAAAACAAGCTATAATATCCAGTATTAGGAATTCAGGATACGGCTTATATTACAAAAAAACGGGCAAAATGTTACCAGTTAAAAGCATCAAAACCGGTGCAAAAAATGTAATAAAAGTGCAATGTCAATATTGCTGGGGACATTTTTCAAAAAGCACATTAAAGTCACACCAGCGCAACTGCATCATAATCAATATGGAAAAAGGGAATGTAGTGCCTAATAACCAAGACTAACATATTTTTGTATTTAAGTATTAATAAAATGAAATTTAGAAAAATGTTTTATTTTTTTTCAAGTCGTATCAACAAACAGTTTTGGAATGCTTACCTTGATAGAAAAAATCTATCAGAAATTTGCTCCACAATAAAAATCACGTTTTTTTCATAGTTGGACTGTTTCATACTAGTTTTGATAATTAAAGTATTTCATAAAATTTTTAAAATCAACATCTATTCATGTAAGTAAGAAGAAAATGTATCAGTAAATATAATCTTCTCACGTTACCTTAAAATAGCTGAAAGTAGCTTTTTATTAATGATTTAAATATGTTATTGATAAAATGCGTTGCAACAATTACTTTTTAAAAATAATCATGAATCGAACAGTAATTAAAGTAGAGAATCTTATTTCTAACGTCTCTGATATGATTTTTTTAGTTAATTTGTTCTACTGAAAAAAGCAAGATTTCAAGCAGAAATACAAGTGGATTTAAGCACTCGAATTCACCTCGATTTTAATGAATTTAAGCTTGATCTCCAGCTGGATTACATGGTGGATATTTCACCTCGATTTCTAGCTCCACAGCCACGTTGAAATTAATTCGATCTCGATTTCGAGCTAAATACAGCTTGATTTCCAGCTTGATCTCGAGATCTGCCAGATTTCTAGCCCTACCTAGATCGTCGACAACTTCTAGTTTGATCACGAGGATGAATAGCCGCGATGTACATGTGGATTCGCCTCGATTTCCAGATAAATTTAGCGTCTGTTAAGCTTTCCAGTTAGGTAGATCGGACTCAATTTCCAGCTACATTTAGAGGTGGATCTGCTTCGATTTCAAAAGGAGTTCTGCGATGAACATGCCTTGCTTTCCAGCTACATTTCGAGGCGAATCATTCTCAATTACGAGCACGATGTCAAGTAGGATCGCCCACGATTTACAAAAAAATACCGAGGTGGATCATTCTGGATTTTCAGCTCGATTTCTGGATCGACCTACCACGATTACTTACAGACAGAACGTAATTTACATTGAAGAAATTTACAAAACACTATAATTTAATTCTCATTAAATAAGATTACATAACACGAGTTTAAATATTCTATATTTTTGTACATTTCTTTCTATATTATATTGTGTATATTATATCTCACTAACATGGATCTTGTAGTTGTAAATCTATCTGTTGTCGCATTCTTATTTCTTGTCTATAGCATTATTTCTATGTTACAAAGCCTAGTTGGGCACGAAAGTCCAACAGTACAGGTTACACTGTAATGTGGAAACATTTGTTCGTGATGTTTATCTGAGTGACATTTACAGTTTGCGGAGAATACTATATCATCAATAATCACTATATCTTTATAAGGTGGTTGATTTTTAAGAGGGGACCTTGAGTTTGTAAAGATCTGCTTACCTCTTACTCCTCTTAGTTGCAAGGTATTATTTTGAAATATCATTTAAGTAGTTCTCTCCTTCTAATACAAACATGTAAACCTGATTACGGCGATACATCTTGCTCTGCACGTTACATTAGGGTACGTAATAACCCAAAATTTATTCGCGACATTTAAGTACATTGCAGGATTTTACATCTCTCCTTATTTTCGTAACAATAGTTCTACCTTCTAAAAACTCCATGAGAACCTGATTCTGGCGACGCTGCCGAAATCAGTAAGAATTTATTTGGGAACATTCCTTTACAGCGTCACTACTCCGTTGTAAAAGGTGTAAATATCCAAGCTTCTGTAACAATAAATATATTCATACATTTGTCACCTTTTGCCTAATTGAACTAATATCAAAATCATATGCTACTTTGTAATATTTTGCAACTGCTTCATCTGTATTATTTAAACCGTCCCCTTTTAAGAAGAAATGACTGATCTTATTCATTCATATGCAGCTACACGTTTTCTGAAGCGAAACTGCGTTACCTTTTTCAATACGATATTTTTTCTTGTGATTCATGAAAAATTTGTCCTTATCACTGTAACAATCAGCGTATTTACATAAAATAATGCATGTAATTCTTCTATTGCTTAACATTCGAAAAGTTCCATTTCTCTAATCCAAGTCAATCAAAAGAAGGTTATTCCTTTCTTTGTCTAAATTATTACGGTAAGGTAAAAATTCAAACTGATTATCACGACACAGCTGAAAATGGTTTGCTTCGCTATGACTCACAAGGAGAAGCTACCTGCTGTACCCCACCGATTTCAATCATTTGGATATATATTGTAGAACATCAAAAAATAAGAGATACATATTTTCTTTTATCTGCTAACTCTGGTTTAAGGGGTGAAAATCACCCCTGAAGTTCACCTCCGAATACAGTTTTTCGAAATATCTCGGCTTAAAATCAATATTTTTCGTGGATTATCCGTCCTTTTCATAAGAAGTAAACTCCATTTTGTTTCATTGAAAAATATTGATTTTAAGCCGAGATATTTCGAAACACTGTTTTCGGAGGTGAACTTTAGGGGTAATTTTCACCCCTTAAACCTGAGAATTAGCAGATAAAAAAAATACGTATCTCTTATTTTTTTATGTTCTACAACATATATCAAAATGATCGAAATCTGTAGGGTACAGCAGGTAGCTTCTACTTGTGAGTGGCATTAGGCTAATCCATAGTTGCGAAGTAGTATTACAAAATACCATATAAATATTTGTTATAATTATAAGTCTACATGCATTTTCTTAAAAAAAATTGTGTCCTTTTGAAATTTAAACTTGAGTATGGCGACACAACGAATTCTTACTTGGCAATTCAGTTTAGGATTTGTAATATCTCTTATTTTTTTTTTGTTTTTCTTTTTGAGATGTATCAGTTCTTCAACATAAACTTCCTTTAATTTTTTTAGTTGAAAAATTTGGAGACGTGACAATTCAACTATAAATTGCACCTACATGTCATCGTTTTGCTGATTAAAGAAAATAATACTTTAATTGGATGATCTCTATAACATTTATCTCGCAGTATGGTTATTCAAGCCATATAAAAGTTTACGTTAAATTTTTGTAGAAGAATATAGACAAAAGGCTAAAAACTATAACAATTTTATAACTATAACTATAACAATCCTGTTATGAAATCGCTTCTCTAATTTTCGATTTAAGGACATCTCGTCTGGATACCGATTAAGCTGGCCTATCAGAGAGAAGCGTATTTTATTTTTATTAAATATTTAGACGGCCAAAAATAATCATTAGGACGAGCACTTTTCAAAACGCATTACTGAGTTTCAAAATGACAGCTACAAGAATAATTCGATTTATCCCCATTTTTCTATTTCCTGTAAGGCTTAGAGCAGAGACAGACAGGAACTAGAGGGGTACCAACAAAGTTCTTAAAAGGCCTCAAATTGCCAGATTTGTATCGAAAAAACTCCTCAAACTGCTTGTTCGATACATACATATATAGTATATTTTAAAGTAGGCCGGGGATTATGGCGACAAACGATTTGTCAAAATTTAGCGGGAGACATTCATGTCCGAAGCCTTTTAATTGATGTTTCGCTCCGAAATTTTTATACACATTTTTGAAAAACGAAGATAATTGCAAACTAAAATAAAAACGTTTCAAATAGTTTTGTGAATACCGCCTATCTTTAATTCGTTATTTATGACTTTCAATACTTAGAAATTGTAATACTTTCATTAACTCCTTATCGAAAAAAATATTTAAGGTTGTAACGTCTTTCTAATTTGCGACGTCTATGTTAAAAATTTCAGCAATATTTCGATGTATCACAAGTTTTCTTCGAATCCACAATGATCTAAATGAGAGACGCAAATGCTCGGTTCTAAATGCATTCCCTTAAAAGACGAGAGTACGCAAATGAGGTATCATAGATTTAGGATCTTTGATCCTGTTACGAAATCAATTAAAGGATTTCTAAGGCATCTGGCTACCGAGTAAGTTGGCCTATCAGAGAGAAGCGTTTTTTCTTTTTTTAATATTTAGACGGCCAAAAATAATCATTAGGACGAGCACTTTGCGAAACGTATTACTGATGTTCAAAATATCAGCTACAACAATGATTCGATTTATCCCTATTTTTCTATTTCCTGTAAGGCTTAGAGCAGTGACAGATTGGAAATACAAGGGCATCAACAAAGTTCCTAACAGGCCTCGAAGTGCCAGATTTATATCGAAAAGACTCCTCAAACTGCTGGTTCGATACATACATATATAGTATATTTTGTCAAACGATTGTCAAAATTTGGCGACAGACATTCATGTCTGAAGCCTTTTAATTGATGTTTCGCTACGAAATTTTTATACACATTTTTGAAAAACGAAGATAATTGCAAACTGACTGTTATGCTCAACCCACCGCTGGGTCTTACTTAATCAATTTTTTAGTGCAGTTTCAAACAATTTGTAGGAATAAGAAGATAAGGATATAGGTCTGAGGCTTGGGCTGTCATTTTTAAGGATGAAATGCATGAAAGACATTCTCGAACTGACAGGAAATTCATTTGAAAAGCGGAGAGTATCGACACATGACAAAGTGTCGATGTTATAAACGAACGGGTTGTATTTGTCTATAGCATTCACAAATCTTTCGCCATTTTTAATCAGGACGATTGCAATTTCGGATGGAGTTGAGTGAATTGAAATCACCTATGATTAAACAATTCTATTATTCTTTACATTATGTTTAATTGAGTTCTACTGCTTTCTTTAGTCATGTTCATTCCTTTCGCTATCAATTCTTTTATGTTCTGTTTACCTTTCTTTCATTTTCTTTGGCTTGCTTGCCTTCTGTCTCGTTCTTTGTTCCTTTGTTTGTTATACCTATTATTTTGATCACCCTCTTTAGGTCCATCACCTAACCCGCCGGCTACCGGTTTTCTCAGCCTTTTTCTTTTTTTTCTTTTTCTTACTGCTTTCCACTTTTAATTTTTTTTTAACTTCTTTCCTCTAGCCTCTTACTGCCGATTGAGCACTGCTATTGTACACACTGGCCACCAACATTTTCATACACCTTGCGACGATTTTCAGCTCATTCTAATCATAATATGTATATAAGATATTTGCGGTCCAAAATTCGCTTAGCGTGTGAATTAAGGCCTGTATTTATTAACATTTCTCAGTGCTCAGGGGTACTTCTACAATGCGTTCAGTGCAAAATTAAAGTTGATTTCTAAATCTCACATTCTGTTTTTAATTTAAAATTTAAACATGGCAATAAATACTAAAATTCTTAAGTTTATTAATGTTAAGCGTATTAAATAAAATATTAATGTATAGCGTAATAAATAAAATAATTATTAATTATCTAATCGTAAATGAAACCCTTAATTACGTTAACGTTCTTTCTAAATCTTATAAAATAAGGCAATATTAAAAAAGATATGTAACTCGAACTTATTTAAAGAATGAAAATGATCGGAAATTTAGTTTTATTTAATTTTTTAACTTATTATTCCTCATTCTTTTTAATAGGACTATGAAATAACTAAACCTGATTTCTTAAATGAAAATTTACCTAACGAACCAGAATCTGTGACCAATTATAATATCAGAGTTAATAACATTTCTGAACCTGATGAAAATGAATATGAAGTTTCTCGTAAAGTTGCTGATGATGAAAGTAATGTAAATAATATGATCAAAAATAAAATTGATAGAGAATGGAACGATAATGACTTACTAGGAGAAGACAATTGTTTTATATTATCAAACCGTGAGGAAGATAACGTTAGTGATGACGATAATAGTTTAAATTCTCAAAGAATTTTTGAAAATGTTTTACAAGGTGATATTGATTCTGAAGATGACCCTCAGGTAAAAATAATTTTATTTTATATTGATTTTTACAGAATCCAGAAATAGGCATCTTAAAAAGAACTTAAAGGCAACAAAAAAAAAATTATTTGACACAATCATGATATTTACGCATACATATTTTTATAATAAATTACTATTTTTAGGAAAGAGATGTATTATATGCAGGATGCAATATTACCTTCGAAGAAAGTAAGGCTCTAATAAAAACTTACTGTAACAGACATCACTTGACGGATGTAGGCATCAATGATTTGTTACAATTAATAGATTGTCATTTGCCTTCTCCTCTTTATAAAACAAAATATCATTTATTTAAAGATGATAAAAACAAGGAAAATTGTAAGCTTCGATTTATCTGTCCTGAATGTTCTTCACTTTTAGAAGATAATAAAAGTAATATTCTTAATTGTAAAGATTGTACTAGGGTATATGATAAGCATACCTTACGCGCCTGTAAATCCTACTTTATACAAATACCATTAAAACCACAGATAGAAGATTTTGTAAATAGTGACAAATATAATATAATTATTCAAAAAAATAATCCAAATCCGGAGTGTTTAACAGATATCACATCAGGAATGTATTATCAAAATTTAAGAAAAAACAACATTATCAAGCAGAATTATTTGACTTTACAATTTAATACGGATGGCGTAAAATTGTTCAAATCTTCGGCGCTTAGCTTATGGCCTATACAAGTTTCAATAAATGCATTACCTTATCTAGAGCGACGAAAGCACATGATGTTAGTAGGTTTATGGTACGGAAAAGATAAGCCCAAAATGAATACGTTTCTAAAACCCATTGTAGAAGAATTTATTGATCTTCATCAAAATGGAATAGACAGATTTACTGATGAGGGACCTAATAATATTAAAATTCATACAATTGCTTGTTCTGTCGATTCTGTTGCCCGACCGACTGTAATCAATTCCACACAGTATAATGGCAAGCATGGTTGTTCGTTTTGTTACCATGAAGGGGAAGCCATTGCGGTAGGCAGAGGTCATACCAGAGTATATCCAGGTGATCTTGGAGAAATACGAACAATGGAAAAACATTATGCTCATGCTAAAGAAGCAGAAGAATTAAATTCGGCTGTTAAGGGTGTGAAGGGCTTCTCTATAGTATCTTTAATCCCCTTCTTTAGCATAATTGATTCGTTCCTTTCTGATTACCTACACTGTGTACTATTAGGAGTTATAAAAACCTTTACTGATGCTTGGTTCAACTCCATATATCATAATAAATCATGGTACATTGGAATACAAATAAAGGCTATCGAAATAAAATTGCTGCAGATAAAACCTCCCTGTGAACTGTCTAGAACCCCTACAAAATTATATGATCGGAATCTCTGGAAAGCTCACGAGTGGAAAAATTTTGCTTGCTATTATTCTTTAATATGCCTGTACAGTTATTTGCCAAAAAAGTATATAAACCACTGGTTTACATTAATTTACAGCATAAGAGTCTTCTTAAGTTCTAAAATTACAAAAGCAGAATTAGAGAAAGCCACAAAAAGTTTAAGATATTTTGTTTTAAATATAGAATTATTATATGGAAAAGAATTTTGTAAATTTAATACACACTTACTTCTTCATATACCTCGTGCTGTCAAACTGTTTGGTCCATTATGGGATTCATCGACCTTTCCTTATGAACACTACAACGGAACATTGGCAAAAATGTTTAAAAACTCACAGTCAGTTCCTGAACAAATTTGCAAATCCTTTAATAGATTCAGAAATGTTGAGCAAGAAAGTATAAAAATTTTCTCAAAGCCTAATTGCCCAGATAATCTAAAAACTTTATACGTCAAATGGCTGTCAAATGTAAAGATGTCTCAAAATTGCATTGAACACTGCATGTCACTAAGAATTCTAGGAAACTTCAAAATTTATGATTTATCAATTATAGAAAAAACAGTAATAGAAGAACTTCTAGGAGAAAATATTAACCAAGAGTCAAAATTATATTATCGTTTTATTTTAAAAAACGTTTTATGGCATGGGGGCGATAACAATTATTTGGAAAAAAGAAATAATAGTTGCGCTGAATTGGTAGATAACACAGTTGTTTTTATAAAAAGTATAACACGTGTCGTAACTATTGACGGTGATGAAAGATATGTAATATTAGCAAATGCATATAATCTTATAGGAGAAGCTGAAAAAATAGCAAAAAACTCTAAATTAAAAATTGATTCCGCAGAAATGTTCAAAATTTATAGATTAACAAAAAATATTCTGGCATTTTATCCTAATGATATTCAAAAAAAATTAATTTGTATACCGCACGAAGATAATTTCTGCCTAACTACATTAGTAAATAATATAGAAAAGGATTAAAAAATGCTGTAACATATCTAGAGCTTGAATGTAATAAAATTATCTAACTAATAAAACATATAATATAGGGACGGACTAGTTATTGCAGTATTTATTGTGAAATTCAGTTCTCGACTATAGTACGTTACTATAGTGAAGTAGTAAACACTATAGTAATTTTCTGAAAAAATATAGTTCTGGACTACATATGTGGAATATAGTAACTTACTACAGTCAAGTAGTAAATCCTATAGAAATTTATTGTAAAATATAATTTTAGTCTATAATCCTGGACTATAGTAAGCTACTGTAGTGGTAGGGTCGCGACTACAGTGAGCCACTATAGCGATGGTGTAGTTATTACAGTATTTATTATGAAATGCAGTTCTCGAGTGCAGTAAAGTACTATAGTCATGTTGTAAATACTATAGTAATTTATTGTAAAATGTAGTTTTAGACTATAGTCATAGACTACGGTAAGTTACTAGTGGTAGGGTCGCGACTAGAACGAACAACTATATTGATGGTGTGTTTATTACAGATTTATTATGGCATGTAGTTCTTGACTATAGTTACGTACTATAGTCA
>UCOL01005924.1:0-10502 GCA_900474335.1 Ormyrus nitidulus | reverse complement strand
ACATTGAGGTTATGATTTTGATGCGTGGATTATTGGCTCTTGCGCATGCGCGAGTAAAAAATTATTAGGTTAAATTTACAGATAATCTCGTAAAATTGTGTAATATTCAAAACTGTTACCACATTACTATACTTTCTAGTAAATTTTCCGGAAATATTTGTAAATATTCTGGAAATTTTTTCTCCGTGTACTTTTTTAATACTTCTTTGTGGGGGTTACCTCTGTCCTTTGAAATATTTTTGAAAAAGGTATTTTTATTTTTGCCCAAAAAATATAGTTTTATTTTATACTTTTGGAGATAGTCTATCAAGAGCGTTTTTATCAAGATACTGTCTCTCCGTTTTATTCGTGTCATAAATCATTCCACGTGGCAATGCGACGTCACTGTACCCAGAAATGCGCTTTTCACGATTCACGAGTTTCACCGATTCATTTCTTTTTTGTCACAATTCGCATAATAGACGCCAATCCGACGTTCCAAGTATCTTTAAAACTGATTTAAATTTCACTTCGATCTCAATTATCTTAAACCTCACTCCAACATCACCAATCACCGGCGATCCATTAATTCATTCCTCCCCGAGCAAAGTAACCCCATATACAAATCGGCAAGAACAATTATGTTTGCTCAAAAAGTGATTTGTCAAAAGAGATGAATTCGCGGCCGCCATTCGTTGCGCAAATATACGTCCGCCGACGTGGCTGCACGCGTTGCACGGGGCATTGTATCTTCATCATGCCCCATCTTGCCCTCCCTCCCAGCGAGCGCCCAGACATCGCGTGCGGCCGACACGCCGCGCATCCATCATGCGCCGAATTATTTTTTCATTCATTAATGCACCGCCGCCGACGTCGCGATATATCGTATTTCTTTAGTCCGGAGCTCTCAAGAGCCGCACGGCGTCGCGAACGGCGGCTGGTGATTATTTTTAATTTGCCGCCGACTTTTGAGCTGTGTATCAGGTGATTCATCGAGCGGTCTGTCGGAGCGGTCGTTAATTCGGTCGGGCTGCGACAAAAATTTTGGGTTTTCTTGTTTGCGTTAGCGATAAATCAGGTGCTGCGAAGATAATTATAGAAGGAGAATTTTGGCGTCGATTTTTTTTTTTTTTTTTTTTTAAATTGTATAATTTACAAATTCAATCGGAACAAAAGGCGAATATATACGTTATATACTTAAAATAACGAGCTAAAGAAACTCATTCGATTTAAAAACAATTTTCATTTCAGCAGCTTTAATTACCAACCCGTAAAAAAAAATATGACGTAATAAAAACTTTCATTACCTCACTGTGTACGCCGCGACACAATAAATCTCTCAGCCCATCAGCAAGACGCAACGCCGTCCAAAGCGCAAACTAAATCTCCTCCGCGAATCAAAGGCCTCTTAAAAAAAGAAAAAAAGAAAAAAGAAAAAGAACGGAAGGCGCGCGAAATAAACGTCTCGGCTTTCTTGCGCGTCCGTCGTCGCTTCTCGCCTCGCGCCGTCCATTGACGGAGAGGCGTCGCGACGCCGAGGTAAACGTCTCTGCTGTTGATAGGTGTGAAAGCTCGGCTATAGTGTGTATTTGGCTTCTCTAGTTATTTCCCGTTAGCTTGCTCTCTCTCTCTCTCTCTCTCTCTCCTGCGACTTGGGAGTTCTGGAAATGGGATTTCGATTGGCTTTATTTTTAGGTGCTGTTTCTTGAGTAAATAATTAAGGGTTCGGCCGAGTCGTCGGGGAATTTGCGTGATGAAATTTTAACGAGTTTTCCGGGTGGTTCTACGATCGAAATTGTCACTTTTGTTGCTTCCGCGACATCGTCGGACCCCCCCGGCGTTTACAATAATTTAAAAATTTATATCGTTAACAAAATCATTCGGAAACTAACCGGCTTACGATGCGCGCTCCAGATTAATCGGATAACTCCGTAATCCGCTCAAACGCGAGGCGCGCGCGGTAACGAGCGCAATTTATTTTAAGAGTCCGAAAAGATATACCGGGGGCACCGAATCCATTATTCTCCGCGGCGAATCCGAAATTATTGAATGCAAATTTGATACTTCCGCGCCATTTGCTCGCTAACGCGAATCCGATCGATGCATTATTCAAAGCAGCCGATTTAATCGCGGCGAGAGCGAGGACCTTCCGCCCGAGAGCGCCAATATACCGTCCGCACAGCTTCAATTACTCCGCAGATTTGACCGGAGCCCCTGGAACGAATGCTCGCTCGGCCAGCGAAATCTCGGTGAACGCTCTGGAAAAAAGGATAAAAACCGTTTCGCGACACACACATACACGCGAACACGCGCAGGAGAGCGACACTGCAAGAGAAGGAAAGAATCGGAAATCGGGGGAGGTTAATGGACGCGGCAGTCGATCGTCGACTCCCGCGGGTACGACTCCGTCTGCTCTCTCTCTCTCTCTCTCTCTCTCTCTCGAATTCGTGCCGAGTAATGGAGCGTGGGGAAGCTCGAAAGGACGGAATCAATATGCCGGCCTACGTTCCCCCCCCCCGGACTCGACGACCCGAAAACATATATAATTTTCGGAATCCGCGCGGTTATCTGCGCGCGCAGTCGTAAAGCTGTTTCTTTTGGTTGACCGAGAGCTGATGCAACTTCCGTAAATTTGGTAGACTAAAATTATTCACCGTATGCTCGTGGCAACGATTTTGTGCGCTTTGAGAAGATTCCGAGCAGCTCGGAAGAATGGTTTTGCGCGTTTCAGGAAGGATATAGATCGAGGTGGTGGACTATGGATCGCTGGCGGCCAATTATTAATGACGCTGTTGCGTTCGTTATTTTCAATCTCATCTCTGTTTAACGCCTTAATGATTCGCGTTTCCTTTTTTTTTTTCAAGCATTCTGCTTCATTTTCTGTAATTTCGGTCTTCAATCGAGTAAAAAATATATTTTTTTAACGTTTTTCAAGTGATTCATCTTTATTTTCAGGGATTTTATCACAGCCACAGCTTGTTTTAGTAAATTAGTTTTCCAAAACCACGCAAATAAAATCAACCGATATTATTTTAGAAAACAGAAACCGGCTGTTTCACATTCTTTAAAGATCGCCGCCCAATATTTTCGTTCGGTATATCGAGCGGCTATACACAGAAACTCATCTCTTAAAACGTCCGATAAAAGCGTTTCTGGAATAGCAATGCATATACACTCAAAAGGCAGCGACTAACTGCCGAGGCAAGCTTTTACGTATACAGCGACATTTCCTCCCGCCGATATTCCCGGCCTGCAAAATCTCGTCGCTCTCGCGAAAGCCGCGACTCTCCCGCGCGGCCCGAAGAAAAACAAAAAGCTCGCAAGTCAAAGACAGTTTTCCCGATCCGCGGCGCGGCGAAACGAGCGAGTGCACTTTCCCGATGCCGCGCGCGCGCGAACGAGAGAGGGAGCACACAGCGGGGCCGGGGGAGCTTGCTCGTGTATATATGCATATTCAGCCTCTCGTCGATGCCGAGACGGGAGCCGAGGCGGCGTCTCTCTAACGTTACGCGGCTGTACGCATAATCGAAAAACGTCCTATTTTTAGAGCTCGCTCGCCTATAAATATCGAAGTTCGCGTCCGCGCAACAGACTCGCCGCGGAGAAAAGCGAAGCTTCCGCGGGTTGGGCCGGGAATAAAGCGGTGAAAGGCGAGAGAGAGGAGAGATGCGATCGAGCGCATCGGGATCGAAAGAGTCGGGCTCTCTCGAGCGGCTGATCGAGTTACGTCAATTTTTAAAGGGAAACGTTTTTCTTTTCTTTTTTCTTTTTGGTTTTCGAAAACCGGCCTCGGCTTTCGTAGTACTTGGGGTTCGCACGGATTCGTGAAAAGGTGCTGGGCTAAATTAGGAATGGAAAGAATAGGTTATTTGCACTAATAGCTTCCAGATTTTGAAGTACTTTGAAAAGTTACGAAATGTATATTTATGCTGTTTTTATTATTGTTTGCGCACTTGCACTTTGAGCTGTTTTCCAAGATTTTAATGCACATCGATTTGCTGTTGAAACTTCGGAAGATGGTAGCATAAAGTTTTTTTATTACTTTTCAAAGAATAAGTGCACTCTCATTCCGCTACACGACAAAAAAGGTTATTATACTTTTTCTTCAATCATTAATGTTTAATGTTTTACAAAAATTACATATATCTTTCGTCGTTTTTTTAAAACATTTAAATATTTCTAAAGTTTCAACCCCAAAAAGACAGTCAGTATACAGCAATTAGAGGGTAACATTTGAAATGAAATTCATACATTTGCATGTGTACTACATGACCTTAAATAATGTAGGAGAGCTTTTAAATTTTAAATTTGATTGCCTACATTTTTTTTACCGAATAACAAGTTTTACAAAACTGCTATGATGATACACGCGCCCTCATATATTATGCTCAAACTTGGCTGCAGTTTCTAAAATTTTCTGTATTTATTACGAGCGAAATTGATGCGAGAGAAGTACAAAACTTCCAGGCCTTATATTTTTACATAAATTTTCATTAATTACGTTTAAAACATTTTCAAACGATTGCACGAGTTAGCTTTTAACTCCTAGCATGCACACTGCTTTAATCACCCTACAAATCACTAACTATCCCACTCCCGCGACTCGTCGCAATTCCAAGTTAATTTTTCCGACAAAGCCCGAAAAAAAGAACCCTTTCGACAAAAACGTACGCTCTTCGCCCATCGATAACTCCAAATCCATACCTCTCCCCTCCGTTTCACGCACACGGCTTCGCTCGCGCGTCCGCGAATAAAGCACGCGCAATTTATATATCGCGGTAACAATCGGCTTTATTGTGGTGGCCGAATTGATTGGATGGATTTCCCGGCATTACAGGTGGCGTGTTCTCGGTTACATATATATATATATATATGTGTGTATGTGTGTGTATATAGACGGCTGCGTTCGTGGCAGAGGGAGGCGAGACTTTTGTGTGTCTAAATGGCGGATGAACGGGCCGCTCGATTTCCCGTGGAGAATGCGCGGAGGCTGCGGCTCAAAGAAAGAGAGAGCTCAGATATTTATTGATAATGGGAGCTTAGCGTATCGGAAACGGAAGCCGATTGGTGTGTAAAAGGTATTTCCACCCTGAATCAGGGAGTACCAGACGTAATGTACGCGACGAGGCGTCATTTTTGGTGGCGCGAATTGATTGTCTTTTGGGATATTGGGGATATTGTGATGAGGGTCGTTGGATTGCGGTAGATTTTGACGGGACGTAGGAAGTGGCTATCGATTTTTTGGTAACGTTTTTTTTGTAATTGAGAATATATAAATTCGATTTATTGCAGTACATTTATTCTTAACTAGTAGTCGATGGATTTGAAATAAAAATACTTTAGAGATATTGTATATCGTTTTTAGGATCATAATAATAATTTTCTTCATAAAATGTAATTATAGAAAATATATTAAAGTATAAAAATAAAATATTTCTTAATTAAAATATACCTTGTTAAATATTTTCTCACTTAATTTGATTGATTGTAGTAGCATAAATATATTTTGAAAACGTATTTATTTTCTCTTATATTATTTATGATGGTAGTTTAATAACTTATATGACCTAACATAAAAGCTTTACTAAGTGCTACCACATTTATAACCATTATTTACGTAAAATAAGCTGTTAATATGATCGAACGGATTATGCTCCATCATATTAACAGCTTTCATTAAAATCATTCAATTTCAAACCTTTTCCATTTACTCTCCTGTATCCGTCATCAAAAGTACCTAAATTAATCTCGCAACGCTCGCCGAAATTAAGACCAGCACCATCGAAAGCCTGAAAAAAAAATTCAGACCACCTAAACCCAGCTCGCCTCTGCAGATCAAGCATAAAGTAAACACGAGCGGCCGCGCGTCCACAGAAATAAAGTCCTCCGGAAATTTAGTGTTAATCCCGCGGTGCGCGCGCCTCTTTTATTATGAAAATCATCCAAGCGCCGCGGGTTCGCAGTTCAAACGCTTGAACGCCGTAAATCCCGGCGAAAATTATGAGAGGGCTATTTTTAATGGTCAGCGCGGCGGCGGCGCGGGAGAAGAATGGAAGGCTCTCGATTCCGAGAGAGAGATTAATGCGCCGCGGCTTACGTAAAAGCACCGGCCGTTTTTCGCGTCACACGTGCGCGCCCCCGGCCGTCGGCTAAGGATACTTAATCGACACGCGGCCCTGCGCCCTCTGCTTCTCGTTACGCGTGAGCCGGATAAAGTTGTAAATTTTCAGGTTCTGTATTATCATTGCGGTATTTGTGTATACACTTTTTATTTCGCGGGGATCGAGTTTTTTTTTTCATTCGGGGCTTGGGGTTTAATAAAGTAACTGGGTGAGCGATTAATTCTGGAATTATTCAAATTCGTGTATATAAGCAGAAAAATGTACACTGTGAGAAAAAAAGTTTTGTAAAAATTACCATACTGCTTAATAAGGCCACCATAGACCGTTGAAACAAAAAAAATTATCATACTTTATAGGAAAATTTACCAAATCGTACGTACATAGTAAATTTTACTGTAAATATAGGAAAATTTACCAAACAGTATAGTTCTTATAAAGATTCTTACAAAGTATAGTAATTTTTTAATTTTTTGGGTTTTAACAGTCTGTGGTGGCTTTACTAAACAGGATGGTAATTTTTCAAGATTATTTGTAATTTTTACTATATTTCTTCTCTCAGTGTAATACTTTAGCTTGCAATTGATAGTGCGCGTATAAAGAAGAACAATGGAGTAGTACTTTAGCTTGCAATTAAAATTAGAGGAACCGAGAGTCTGGAATTAGCTTCCACTATAGAGATTAGATTGGCTGCGAATCCCAAATCTTTCAAGAGAACACTCTATCAACGTGCGCTGAATGAGCAGGACGTCTGAAGTCTAAACATTGCTTTAATCAAGATTTGGTGATGGTACCTAAAAAACAAGGTTAAAGTCATTAATTTACTCAAATTGAAGGGAACAGAAATTTTGATATCATCCCAGACGAATAAATTTAAACGGCTTCAATGCGTATCTTAATGAGAGGCAATTGAGCGCAATTGAAACAAGGCGTTCCCATTATTTTTAAACAATCCTCCTTCCGCTGCCCTCAAAATTTTTGCAAGCTTATATTAAATTAAAGCAGCTCCCGCGCGCCTCGCCCTCCCTCAATACCCCCGAAAAGCCAAGGAGCAACTTTCGAGCTCATAATTACTTTCCATCAGCATACCAAACAAAGCCAGCTCCTCTCTTCATTACGGCGGCCTCGCGATTATTCATCCGCTCTCGCGCGCCGATCCCCCATTTTAGCGCTCTCGTATATATCCCGGCGAACTTCGAGCTTCGAGGCGGTAAAAGAAACAGAAGGAGAGCGGATTCGAGGAGGGAATTCAAAGTGTCCTCCGCGTGTACGAGGCAGCTCGGGGCTGCCTCTCTCTCTCTCGAGCCAAGAGGGAGAAGCTACTTCCGAAAACGTAGCCGGCATATTGATTGCGCCGCCCGCTGCTCTCACACACGCTCCATTACTCGGGGAAAATTTCGATCGAGCCCGGCTCCCTCTCCCTCTCTCGCCCCGGGAGCCTCGAGTCGATCGACGCTTCGTGCCGGCGGCCGAGCGTCTATTGCCCTCTTTCGTCGCCATGCGCCGTCGCTTTTACCCCGTCGCCGCCGGGAGAGGCCGACGCATCATTTTTTAGGCCCGATTGGAAAGCGAGATAGGGTTGAGAGAGCTTTTTTAAGAGGCTCTCGGGCTGTTTCGTGCGGTTCAAGTAGTTTTTTTTTTGCGATTTCAGGAAATTATGAGGTCAGAAGTTCGTGAAACCGTCGCAGTCTGCTTAGGTATCTGAACTTTTAATAAAGTTGTTTCAAAGAAAGTAGAAAAAAAAATTAAAATTTTCGACCTACTTCTAGCGTAAAGCAAAGATTTAATCATGCACTTCCATTACAACACAAGTAGCTTTAAAAAAAAGTCAGCAAACAGGTCAGCCATTCCGCGCCAAACGGCGATTCCCAATAAAACTCGTTATTCTCCATCCCGAAAATCCATTATTCCGCAGCAGCAATTAATCAAAGCCTGCTCCCAAAAGCAAAACTTTTGAATTATCACTCCGGCATCCGAAATGACGCTTTCTCTCTCTCAAAAAAAAAATACTTCCGCGAGAGCTGCAAGTGTCGCTCGCTCCGGGCGTGTATCGGCGCCCGCAGGCAGCACACGCCTGAATTTCCATAAATTACGCACTATATACGTTCGCAGGCCGCGCATCGAGGGAGGCTGCGGGAAAATTCGCCGCACAAACGGAATATCGACGAGCGGCGCTGATGAGTCACAAGCTCTCTCTCTCTCCTGCTAGTGCTCCCGCGGCTCTCCTCCGTTCCAGAGATTGGAATTCTCAGTCGAGAGCGCCGCCGATGCGCTCTTTATTTATTTAGCGAGCCGACGAGGTGCGAAATTGGGTTCGCGGCTGCGCCGCCGTCGATAAGCGGACGTCGCCGCCGATCGCGGATAAAGAGCGGGATCTTTTGTTTTATGCTAATTCGACTGGCCTGCATACCGCGTTTGGTCGATACGCGATATCCCGGGCTCTTGATCTATGCGCCGCGGATTGCCGTGCGTGTGCCTTGATGCGCTTGTACGAAGCGCGATAGCGGGTCTTAACCTGTCGTTATTTATTGGCGGAGCCGCGAGTAATGGAAAGTGTCAACGTGGGATTCGGATATTTATGCGAGAGGGCTGCGGCGGGTGAAATAAGCGCGGGTAATGCACGTGAATTTTAAAACTGTCGTCGTTCTTTATTCGAGTTAGTCTGGATATTGTAATCTTTAGAAGGTTAGTACTTGTCGTGTAGTTTAAATATTTTTAACGTGAAGCTTTCGTGCGATTGGAAGAAACGTGTACTCGATTTGTGCGGTTTACACCTCGCAATAACGAATGTGATGGATTATTTTCAATTAAAATGTGACAAAACTATTGATTTTCGATATTTTGCAGTTACTCCTTGGATTTTTCAGTTAAAACAGTTTAAAACAGTTTCTCGTTTTCTAGTTTAAAAAGATCAATAGTTTATGAGTTTACTGTTTTCTATTAATTATTTTTGCAAAGTTGAAATATCATTCCTAATGCATTGTACTTCAATTATTTATGAACATTTCACAGACACATATTTTATATTTATCGATTAAGCGAGAATTTCATTGTAAGTACCATCGGACCAAAGTCCATAAATTTGAATAAAAAAGTCAATGTAAAAACATTTTTTAAAATCGTTAAATTTCCCTTAATCCCTTAAAAGAATTATAATGTACACTACGGGTTGCATTCAAAGCTGTTAACCGATAAGCATTATTTGTTTGAAAGCAAGAATTATTACTGAAAATTTATCACCTATAATTAGAAAGTCGAAGCTCGAATCAGAGCGATTTTAACGAGAAATCTTGATTTAAATTTTCCATCCGCACCAAAGCCCTCCGACAATAATTATTTTACCCTCGTTAATGATACCTTACAACTCCCTACAAAGGCGAAATAAAAATCGTCAAACGTATAAAGCGTCTCTCTTATTAACCTGCACGCCGAGAGCTTTAATTCCCAGTTCCGCGCAGAAAATTTTCCACGTCTATACGCAATCGCAAAGAGTCTCTAGTGTACTCCGCCGAGCAAAATTTCGAAAGGAGCCCATATATTTTTCGAGCTTATCATCCAGCGTACTTGCCTTTGTACCTCGCAATTACGCGACTGTGAGAGTATAAAGCTGGCACTGCTTGAAGCTCGCCCGGTTCAGCGATCACAGGTACAATATATATACCCGTCATCAAATCATTCTTCCCCTGAAATTACGAGCCTTTGACTAGCAGCGAGTGCAGCTCCTCGTCAAAGTTAAATGAAATAGGAGTCCCGCCGCCGCCGCCGAGCGCACTTTTCGCTAATTAGGATCTACGCGAGTTAAAGAGGCGAAAATCCACGGCAAAATTCAATCCCACCTCGGCAATTAACGTTTCACGGAGAAAGCAGTCCGCCGGCACGTGAAATTGAGACGCGTATCGGAAAGAGATTCCTCGGGGGTTCAAAGGCGAGAGTCGCAAAACTTGGCGCTTCGGCTCTGTACTCCGCGGGCCAAAGCCTTCGGTATATTGCATTCCAAGGGCGTGTAACTTCCGGCTGAACCGGCCTTATCAACGCGGAAGCGCCTTCTTGCCGGAGCGAGTATTCCCCCAAGATGGCAGAAGCCCAGGTGAGATTGCGCTCGGAGCGACGAGGGAGTTTCGACTGGGGGTTGAGAGCGCGACAGACGATGAAGGCTTTCAATTAGGGCTTTACTGTAATGCACACTTTGTCACTCGGATTGACGTTGATTAGGGCTAAATAATTACGGCGATTGGCACGATTGACGTGAGGGGGAGGACAGGTTGTTTTTGCTTTTTCGGAAGAATGCTGGAGCTGTTAATAAAATTGTATATAAATTGGGAAATTGAACTCTCTAAATCTAAATAAGTGAAAAATGTATTTATTTCATAAGTGAAAAATACTCTAACTTCAAAATAAGTGAAA
>UCOL01005923.1:0-10506 GCA_900474335.1 Ormyrus nitidulus | reverse complement strand
TTTTCATCGGGTTAAAAGTTTTTCCCGAAGGCGCCGACGTCTCCATTGCATGCTCCGCGGTGCGCGCTCTCGTTTGAGATGTCGCGCGTCGCGGTCGTATTTTTCTTAATGACGATAAATGAATTTTCCAATATTATTGAAACATTATTCTCGCGTCGCGATATGCAACTTAAGTAAACACGGCGCGCGAGGCTCTCGGCTCACTCTCGAATATTCGAGAGTGTTGCACAACTGAGGTATAGCTTAAAAGGTCTGCTGTTAATCAACCTTAGATAACAAAAAAGTAATCTCCTATTCTACTTTTTACGATTGATACCTGGTCCCTGAATTTGAGACTTCCAATCAATTTAATGAACGTTCTATAACAGTTGTTTTATAATTTACTTTTAACTTTTATGCTTAAAAGTCTTCTTTTGCTTTTTAAGATTAAATTTTTTATTGTCTATTTATTATTAAAATAAAATTTTGTTTTACGTATGACATAGCAAAAGGCCTATTGCATAAGTGGCCTTTTAAATTTACCCACGAAAAGTTTTCTTTCAAATATCCGATCAACGCGGTTTTTATCACTGTTTTTTTTTTGGCTAGCTCGCTGTCTAACTTAAAGGCGGGATTGTTTACAACGATTCTATCTCTCTCTCTCTCGCCAGTGTCGGTCCGCTGTCCTTCCCAAACTCTAGCCCGCGAGCGAGGACCGCGCATTAGGCCACACCTGCTCGCGCTTGACGCGCCTTGATTGGCATTATGCCTTTAATTTTTAATTGATCATAGCTTCAATTCTATACATCGGAAAAAAATGGCCTAGAGCTTTTTTTCTCGGAATTGCCTCCTCTATCCGATGGTATACTTTTCTGCATACCTTTTCCGAACACCTATGTATATATAACATAGTACTGTCATATTTATATTATTATTATTATTTTATTATGACTTTTTACATTAGTTTTAGTAATATAGTTTAAATAAAATAGAAAAAATTACTTTATGTGACTAATATTAGCAAGAGAAAATTCAATGGTTTTTACATAATGAATAAATTTTTAACATGCATAATTATTTTAATTATTTTATAAATTATTGTTTTTCAGGACGGTAAATATTTCAATAACAAAATGGGCTTAAATTTAGAGTAGTTGGTCGAATTTTTCAAAATATCAGTCAAGAGTATATAATTTGATAATAAGTGTTAAAATAGTAATTTATTATGGAGCGATAAACGTCGGACATTGCTTCCCAAAACAAAGCTGCTCGAGGGCGCGGGTTTGAATCCGCCCGTCAATCCGAAATTTTCGGAAACATTTAAAAAAAATGTTTACCGGATTTTTCGGTGGCAGGAATAGAACTCGTTGATCACAATAACCCTACAGAAAAATGCGTGTTCCAAAAATCTACTGAAAAAATTTACTGACTATAGTCAATTCTGTCGCTAACGCTCGAAAGGGGAATGCGACATTAAATAATTAAATAAAAAAACAAACTTATCACTATGAGCAAAGTTAAATAGAGTTCTAATTCTAGTTATTTTAAGACATTGGCTTGATCGTGTGCGCAGAAATTTTACACGTTTTAATTGTGCACAGCATACACACTGAGAAACAAATTTCTTGAAATCAAAGTAAGCTTCGTTGCGGACAATCGGTTAAATATTTTTTTGAATCAAAGAAAAAAATTTCTTTAATTCAAAGAAACCTCTTCTTAATGAAAAGAAATTTTCTTTTTTTAAGAAACTTTCTTTCCGTTAAAAAGGGGTTTCTTTGAATTAAAGAATGTTTTGTTTGAATCAAAAAAATATGCATAACCGATTGCCCGCAATGAAGCTTTCTTTGACATCAAGAAACTTTTTTCTCAGTGCACCAATACATCTAAAAATTTAACCAATGCCAATGTCTGCACAATGCTTACGCGTACAGCAACGCGTCTATATACACTAAGAAACTCGGTAAGTTTTAATAGATCATGAACCAGCAGGCACACCGTCCCAAGCGAATCTCTCTCAGCCGGTCTCGTCGTCCCTTTCTTCCCTCCCTCGGCTCGGAATGCCCCGCGCCTCGCCGTGGTCGCGTTCCCGCTCGCGGCCGGGCGCGATAATATGGTAATGCCTTTTCGCGCGAGCGGGGGCCCGGCCACCGATAGAATCGCCGCCGTCGACGTTTCGCTCCCGGCCCTCGAGGCTCGGCTCTCTCCAGCTAACTAATCGCCGCCGGGCAGAGAGAAGACCGGTAGCCCGGGGAAATTATACAGTTGAAATGTTTATTATTTTAGAAACGCCGCCGAGCGCCGAGCGTGAACGCAGGGGCGTTTCCGCGCGCGGCGAGGGAGCCTTGATGGATTGCCTGATTTATGCGGACTCCCGACCTTCCCCTCCTACCGTTTTTTTTATGCCCCGCCGAATCGACGAGCGAGCTGCCTTGGAACACCAAGAGAGAGAGAGAGAGAGAGAGAGAGCGATTTTTAGCCTTTCGTTTTTGCGCGAGTCGTCTAATGGGCCGCCGCGCAGCTGGAATTCTTTTGCATTCTTCCTGCGTCGCGGTGTGCCGGTGGCTTGCGTTTCTAAGCGGAGTTGATGGGCAGACTTGATTTATGCGCCGACGGCTTTAGTGTTCTTTAGAATTTCGAAAACTTTATATCAATTTATGTGGTCTATCTTCTCTCCCGAGAGAAAAACAAAAAATCTTGGGCGTATATTTTGCCAGGTTTTGTTCGGAATCATGTTAATGATCGGGAATAAAGTAGCGAGTGAGCTTTTATTTTTCGCCGCCGCGAGAACGTAAAAACGTCCTCTTTTTATAGAGCTCGCTGATTTATGCGACGAAGATTATACGGACTGATTAGCGTTATGAAGAGTTTATAGGGTTTCCGAGAATTTTTCGCATTACGGCCGTTTAATGATGTCCGAAGTGATACACGCTGATGCCACGTTCTTACTTCCAAGTTTTCTGATTAATGAGGCGGCGATCCACTTTCGGTTCGAAATAGATATTTAACTTTACGGCTTGTGGAAAAATTTCGTGATTAATTGTAAACTTTATCTCGACTCTTCTCTGGAAAAATTTCTCATCCTCGGACCTGTTAATAAAGTTATGTCGTAAATTACGCACTCGGTATGAGCTTTCTAAAAGGATTATTTAAAAGAAAATTTTGTAATTTATATTTGCATGCGGGTAGGTTTTTTTAAAAGAAGGAACATTCGCGCGTTAATTCTCACCTGCATACATAAGCGGTGATTTTTAACGTCTGAATCCCCGTTTAAGCACTTGATTGCATTTCATCATAAAGTAATTGAAAATATTATACAATGTTAAAAAAAGAACTCACGAGTGTATCGTGAATTCACAATAATAAATTATTAATAATAAGCATAATAAACCGGAGGGGCGCTTAACTCGCCGGCAGTAACATAAATCGAGCGCAAATTCGATTTTCCGAATTGTAATTACCAATTACACGCTCCGTCGGATAAAAGCCCAAAATTATCATCATTATTACGTAGAAACTCACCATAATTAATCCGAAAATTCGGTCCGTCCCGTCCGGCCGGCCGATCTCCCCCCGAAAAATCAAATTACCATTCCCTCCCCTCCCCCCCTTCCTCTCCCGACGCGGCGACAAAGTATATCGAGCCAAATGAAAGCAAAAAAGGGAGAGGAACATTACCGCGGCGCGCTCGTCAATAATGACAAAACCGGGGGGAGGGTACAAAAAAAAAGAGCGAGCGAGCGCGCGCGCCTCGTTTTAAATTCCAGAGACGACGATCGGTTCTCGCGCGCTCTCTCTCGCCGAGTGCACCGCGGACGCAAAAAAGGAGGCCAGAAATTTACTCGGGGGGCGGCCCGAAGAAACCGAGGAGAGAGAGAGAGAGCGAGAGAGGAGGACACGAGCTCGCGCGCAACGAGAGCAGGCCTGGCAACCTCGCGCGCGACAATGCCCGCGGCGCAAGTGCGGAGGTGCACCTCCTCAAGGCCGAGCGCGCCTCGCGCCTCTCGACCGCACTTCCAAGGGGAATCCGTCGCAAGGTGTAAGAACAAGGGCTGGAAGGAGCGCTTAATTACCGGTGCGTTATCAGGCCTCGGATGCCTATCGGCACTGATCCGGCCGATCTGACGTGTCGGAGCGGGCCGCGCTCCTCTTTATACCTGCGTTGTACGTGCCGTTTTCACGGTGTCCGGCACGCTCTTGCGCATTGGGAGGCGTAATGCACCGGACCGGGGATTAGAGGACTCTGCAGGTGGACCGAGACGGACGGGGTGGTGCGAAGTTTGAGGGATCGAACGGGGGCAGGTGTGCTGCGATGGCGCTCGCGATACGTCGCAAGGACTGGATGAGCAGCCCTTTTTCCTGGCTCTAATCCGGCTGTTTGCTCTTGTTTTTCGAATGACGTCCAAGCGGCTTCCGAGGGTTTCCACTTAGTTTCACTTACCGAGTTAGTCAATTAGCTTAGAATGCAAACATCGGAGCTGGATAAAAAATCCAGCTTGCAGAACAAGTCCGAAGGCAGAGCAGACGATGTTTTGGGGTCCCTACTACCGGGGGGGGATATTTAGGAGTGGGAAAACAGCAGAGTTTCAGTTTAGTGGCTGTCTTTGTCTCGTGAGATGCAGACTGAAACTCTGCGAGGTTCATTAGCTATTCAGTTCGCCCCTCAAAGATGGATTTTTGGACAAGGTAAGTTCGTCCCATCAGAATGCTAATTTGATTAATTTGTGCGAAAGGAAGTCGTTTCTTTTCGCCACACGATCCGAGCGAACGAGAGAGAAAAATTTCAGACCCGTCAAGGACACGCGGCAGTCGCGAGAATGACAACTCTCCCTGCTGCTGCTCTTTATTATTGTTCTCGTTATTGCCGCCGCTCGTAGGCTGCTATTTTTGTGTTTCTCCCGCCTCTCTCTCGAACGAGTAATTTACGACGCGGCTTTTTCAACCGCAATTAGCATGCTAAGTGCGCGCATTACCCGCTTACGCAGTGCCGTTTTCATTCGACCTTTTTTCCTCGCCGAGCCGTTCCGCGCTGAAAACTCGCGTTTTCTTCCCCGGCTTTTCTCCCGCATCGCCGTCCTTGAAATAAAAAAAAAAAATCACTCCGCGATCGAGGAGCCGCGTCTCATTAGCCGAAAAATCAATTAATCCCCCGCCGTCGACTGCATAATTTTTTTTTTTGCTCTCGTCGGAATTCAATTTGGCAAGAGCCGCCGCGATTTATCGATGCTTTTCGCGCGCGCGGATATACGAGGGACTCTGCACTCGACCTCCTCGAGGCGAGCCGGAGCCGGAGTCGAGGCGCGCTCGAAAAGAGAAAGTGCGCACGTGAATCAGATAGGTCTCGGCGGACTTTTTTTTTTTCTCTCTCTCTCTCTCTCTCTCTCGTGCGAAAGGTTCGCCTTCGAAGATCTCTTACTTTGCCGGCACGTCGCGGCAGCGGAGAGAGAGAGAAAAAAGGGCAAAATTACAGGGAGCGTTGACTCTTTATTATCGTTCTTAATTCGCCGAAAGTAAAATATTTTTAATGCCCCTTACCGCGTATTCCCAGTTCGCTATTAATTTTGACCGCTCTCGCTCGATCTCCGCGCAGCTGTAATCGACTCCGCGAGGAAAGCTGCCCGATTTATCGTGTATTTCATTGCTTGTTATTTTAAAACAAACGATTATCGCGGCCGAGATTAAACTGTTTCCGCGAGTCGAAGGAGATAAAGGTGCGCGCAAATAGTTTCCAAGAGGTTCCGTGAATTCGAAAGCTTACGTATCTATTATTTGCCAGCGCGCTCGAACACAAAAAACGGCAATTATTAATGTAATCGCGAAATTTACGCGCCACTAAGTGCATACTCTTCCATTGACTCGACTAGTTTTCCGTCCAAGTATCGCCCCTAAAAATAATCCCGCATTTGCATAAGCAAGCGAGGCATAAAGTTTAACTAGCGCTGTCATTTTTGCGAAACGAATTATTAAAGAAGAGAGAGAGCTTAATTAGGAAGCTTTTACGGATCAGAGCTCGGAGCATCATAACTCGGGGGTCCTTGGAGAGAAAAATCGCGCTCGCCGCGGTCGGATAATTTCAAAGCCAGGGAAAAGGTCCAATCAAGCGTCTCTGTCGGTCGGTCGGTCGATGAGCCTCCGATATATAGGACTAAAAATAAATGCGCGCGAGCCTCGCAATCGACGTCGTCGCAGCTCCGCACTGCTCTCGGCTGTGCTTTTTGCCCCCCTCCTCGGAACGTCCGACTGCGGCAGGAGACGTCATCGGAGCGAATCGGCGTGCATTGCACCGACGGAGCGCGCAAAGAGAGAAAAGCAAGAGAGAGCCGTGGAAGCGGCGTTCGAGCCGAGGCGAGGAGGAGAAAGATGGAAGTTAAGAGACGGACGCGAGGAATAATAAGAGAGAAAAAAGAGAGGAGAGTCGATGAGTGAAGCTGGGCGCGCGAGAGAGAGAGAGCAGCAGCAGCACGGCACACGGCAACGAGGCAAAGCTGTCTCGACGGCATTCCATCTCTCGCTCGCCCGAGCGAAGAAGAAGAGAGAGAGAGAGGAGTAACGAGTGTAATACCGTGCCGGCTTGGCAGTTGGCAGCCCTTGATGCAAGAACGAGTTCTCTCTCTGCCTCCTTAGGACTCCCTTCCCTTTTGTCTCTCGCTCTCGCGCGAGGAGCAAGCGGGGCTTCTTTGTTTTTGCGCGGCTCTTACCTGCACTCGCGCAGCTCGGCGCGGATAGACTCGTTTTTGCGGCCGATTCGCGGCGGGATGGCAACAATGGAAATGAAAACTAATGGGCCCCGGGCGCATCGCCGCCGATATGACGCAAGTGCCGGCCCGCTCGGATGCAAATACGACTGTACATCGGATACACGTAGATGGAAAAATCGGCGGCTCCCAGCTATATCGCTCTCGTCGCGCATTCATCCTCGTTATCTGTCGCGCGGGCCGCCGGTTATTGTCTCCTTTATCTCCTCGGGCCGCGACAATGGCGCGCGACGTCTTTTCGAAAGTGGCGTAAGTAGAGGAGAGGACGCCGCCGCCGACTCTCGCCGGCGGGGAAGGTCAATGAGGAGGCTGCAGTCGCTCTTGTTCGAGGAGCTCCGAGGGAGAGAGAAGAAAGACTCGAGTCGGGCCGCGGCCTTGGAGGAATTCAGATATTCCCTTCTCTTTTATCCGCTATTTGCAAGTATTTCTCCTCTCTCCTCGCTCTCCTTCCTCTCTCCTCTCCCTTTATCTCTTTATTTTCCATTCTCCCAGGCGCGCGCGGCTCTTTCTCCCCGCATATTTAGAAGCCGGCCGCGAATATTCAGCTTCTTATAGACTTTGGATTTCAATTGGATCGCCGTCGTCGGGCGCCGCGACAAGTTGTATACCATTGCGACGCGCGATTACGTCCGCGGTCTCGAGTCCCGCGTCGAGAGATAATGGCCGAAATTAAAGCCTTTCAGCGGAGAGACGTGACAGACGACGACGAGAGGGCCGCGCTATCTCCTTGTAAAAGATTACGTAAATGGTATTTCGGAGATATTGCGCTCTTGAACGCGTATACCTCGACGGGCCATTGTTACTCTTCGACGTATGAATATTAAATTAGACGATTTGTTCGTCCGGGCTCCGTACAAAGCGGCTCGGAGCGGAGCAAGGATGTATACTCTCCTCTGCCCCCCGCGGAGGAACTCTCCGAGACAATCTCTTTCTCTCTCTCTCTCTCTCGACGACTTTGAATTTCGCCTTCTCCCTCCCCCGGCTCCCCCCGCACTTGCCAGGCCGCGCGCGTCCTCGCTCTTTCCCTCCTCGTGTTTGTTTAGGAATTCCGGATCGCTCCTTTCCGGAGCGGAGAGAGAGTCGGATTTAAAGATCTAAATTCCGCCCGGGCCGTCAATATTTGCCGATTGGCAGGGCTGCGATTTCGCTCGCGGCGGGCGGAGAAAGATTTTCTCGTCGAGATTTGGCACTTTTGCGCGCGGAAAAGATGACGCGAACACCAGGTATATATCCGAGGAGTCGATAAGACGCTTCTGATAATGTCTTAAACAGGGCTATATTTTAGATTAAATATAGCTGTTTACAGGGAAAGAGACACAGTTTGCTCGGGGAAAGCAATCGGCTGTTATCGTCGATGGTACTTGCGTGTGCTTGTTGCCTTTAATTAAGTGAAGAGCTTGCGTTTCTAGGAAACGATCGAAACTATTTGCAATGTTACAAGCAAGATAGCAGCCGAATGAACCTGTCAAAGTGTCGAATAAACAAAAATAGTGGCCAATTTACAAGCGTTTACTCGTCCTGATTTTTTCTCAACCCTCGGCGGGCTCTTTATGTCTTTCAGGGACAATCGGGAGATTTATTTAGCGACGTATTGCCTCGACGTTCGAACTGCCTCGGCTTTATCAATCGATTTTTATCGACGAAAGCGCACCGTGCCGGAAGGGGGGAAAAATGTAAAACACCCGAATTCCAGGCTTATTTAACAGGTCGCCAGCTCGTTACCGCGTCCGAAAAGCGATCGGATCCACGCCGGGAAAAAGGAATATCCAAGTCGCGCGACGTGCGACCAAAAATAGAAATGAACAAATTGCCGGACGAGTGACTAATGGCGTTTCGGCTGTGTGTTGCGTACAGTCCGCCGGGGGGGTTACCTCTCGCGCCTCAAAGAGCCGACCCGGTCCTCGTGGCTCATCGGCCACCCGAGCGCTAATAAATTACGCCTCGGTGTCCTTTCCTCGGACTCGGCGGAGAGATGATAGAGGAGAGAGAGGAAAAAAGAAGGCTCTCGATCGTAAACGCGCTCGATTCCAGTCCTCACCCGCGGTGCGTTACTTTACTCACCTCTTCGCTCTCATTGTTATCGCGCCGCATCTTCCCTCTCGAATATACATCGAACGGCTGAAATATTTCGCTGAATTTATAAATGTACGCCACGCCCAAACGCTGAAATTTATTCACCTGCCGGCCGGCCGGTCGCGCGATTTTTTCCCCGGCTTTATATTGTTACGGTTTAGTTTCTTCACGCCTCACTTCTCTTTTCCGGCCTTTTTTTTCTCTTCTTTTTTGTTATTTGCCCTCCGGGCCGGCGGCGCGGCGTTCGAGGTGTATTTTAGAAATTAAATGGCCTTTTTTACGCCTGACGTTGATACATTGGCTTATTTATGACGCTCTTCTCTCTCTGTTTGCTCGCTTTTGCGCCGTATATAATCTTTAGACTTTCAGACAGACTTGGCGTTTTCACGTCTTTATGGAAAGATTGTTTTTACCTCGTTCCGAGGAGCGGGAAAAACACGGCTTTTACAATGGCTATATACCGGCATATATATAGATATATATATTCCTGGCGCGTTTTACGATATGACGATCGCTCTTCCCGCCAAGTGCTCCCTTTCATCCCGCCAATACGTTCCTCGTTGATTCTTTGTAATTACAGCCGATAATAAATAGTCGAAACACGAAAAGTCCGCTTCTAAATCGAGGGCATATATTTCAAGGGAGAATCTCGAATCTGCGGTCGGCGAGCCGCAGTCGATATATCGGCCGGGCGTTACATTGAACGCTTCCGGAGCGAGCATCAATCTGATTTAGCCGAGCAGTCCATCATGCAGAAGAAGAAGGTACAAAAAAGGGAAGAGGAGAGCGAGAGTAGCTCGCCGCGTACACAACTTCCTCTCGGGCGGCGTCTTCGGTCGGCTCTCCGATTATGCGACAAAGAAGCCATAAAACACACGCACACACACACGCGCGCGCTTTCCCTTTTCGGATTTCCCGCATTGTGCGCGGCTCGCGACATAAATCACGAGATTTTCCCCGCAGCCGTCCGTTCTCGCTCGGCCGATACTAATGTCGGAACGAAGCGCCGAGAGCGAGGACCGGGCTGTTCCTTCTTGTTGCTGCTTTTTCCTCCCGACGGCGCGTATTTTTATTTCCTCCCTTTTCACGCTTTCCTTTACGCGCCGCCTCTCCCCCTCGCGGAGAAAATCCAGGCGGCAGGAGTCAAGGAACTCGACGGTTTTTCTTCGGCCTGTCTCTCCTTTTTGCGAGGCGGCCGGGGGTGTGGGGTCTACGAGGGGAAAGAGGATTTCTGAATTTTACCCTGTTTTTGGGATGAGCGAGCTTATCTTCATCTAATGTATTCCTGTTTTATCATATTTAAAATTAAACAACGCTATTTTTTCGTCGATTAAAATCTAATAAATGGTCATTTGTTTCTGTTTCAGGTGAGTTGTGGGCTATCGGTTTCGAAAAAGGCGGCGTAAGTAAAAGTACACACATCGATTTTTATCAGTCTCATTAATCAAATCGGGCACGCCAGATGTATACATATCGTCCGACTGTCCATTGAATCTCGCCTCGTCACTCGACCCCCACTTTTATCGCCTCGCGATTGAAAACGAAAAAGCCTTCGATACTTCGAGCTGCAGAGTCAAAGCTCGCACGCGACTTTGGGCTAAAGGACTTTGGGCTAAAAGACGGCGCCGCCGTTCGTCACGACGGACAAATTGTTTTCGGCTCGACGCATTTGCGCCTAAACCCAGAATAAACAATGCTTCCG
>UCOL01005922.1:0-10503 GCA_900474335.1 Ormyrus nitidulus | reverse complement strand
GACCAATCGCGTCGCTCCGCTGAGCGCTGGCCCAATAGCAGGCCGACCGCCGTCCGCCGGTCATCACGTGAACACTCGCTCTTTCTCTCTCTGATTTATCTACTCTAAAGGCTTTCGCACACCCCTGCAACCTAACTTGTCTCTATAAACGCTATAAGAATCTTCGCAATCCTATTCTAAATACGCCTATATAATTTCTCTCGCAAGTTCGCTACGAGACCGCCGCAACACAATTTTCGGCCTCGCGCGCGCCTAAATTCTCTCTCTCTCACTCATCCTTCCACACTCGCGCCGCGCCTCGAATTCGTCTCCGCTCGCTAGCGGGCGCTAACATTTAAAATATATAATTATTATAATATAAAATGTCTTGGGGAAATGCGCAATTGCCGAGGTTCTTGTTGCTCGTTGCGGGACGGCTGACCGCCCCGTTCTTTCCTCCCGACACCATGCAACATAAAAAGAGAACGGCCATATGAAATACGGAAATCTCTTTCGCACTTCTTTAAAAGGCCTGGCGGCGCAATTCCCCTTGTGACTCGTCACAATATTTAAACTTAATACAAAGAATATAAAATAAATTGTTTAAAATTATAAACAAAAATCAGTTTCAAATACAAGATACACCTCTTTCTGTAAGACAATTATTCCAATTGGGAGCGGTATTGTATCATTATCCAAATTTAAAAGAATTGTTCAATTCAAGCACTAGCAATACTAGGAATAAGAGTATACAGTTACCAAAAATAGGTAAACCTGCGACTAAAAAGAACAGCTATTTCGTAGCTATTTATGTATTCAACTTCTTACCGAAAGGACTTAAAACGCTAGCAACTACCAAAGTCACAATTAAGAAGAGACTAAAAATATTTATAAGAGAAAGTTTAGTACAGCTTAAAGTAATCTGCATAGCATTGTTAATTAACTTTCGAGATGTTTTATAAAGTTATCAAAGAGATGCTGTAACATCTTTTTGATTTTTCTTATTTAGTATTAAATTTAGTTTTTAAGTTTTTGTACCATGCTTATGTACAGACAACTTAGTTTGTCTCTATAGGATGCCCTTAAATGACATATGTACATGGTCTAAATAAATTAAAAAAAAATAAAAAGTATAAGAAAATAGATTAACCTATAGAGGACGAGCATTTCGAATTATTGATCTCTCTAAGAAAATGCACAAAATATTATCTGATACTGGGGAGTTCTCGTGGGTGAATTGACTGTCATGGTACCACCAGTGTCAAACTGCCAGTGGGTTTTCCGACCTCTAAAGGTTGAGACACATTGTTGTAATGTATCTATTCTTTTTTATTAAGAAACAACTACTATGCTATACTTACATCATTCTTAGACTAGTTTTCAGATTCACAGGAAGTCGACAAATCATGTGGTATTTTCGGTTTCCTTTGCCGTCCACCAGATTTAATTTTCCTTTTTATGTCATCTTCAGATTCTGTAAATTATAATATATTTTGAAAACGCGAATTAAGTTAATTGCTCTCTTTAAAGAAGAGCATCTAAACGGATTGAAGTGGATTATAATAGATTAAAATTTTTTAGGATTATGGTTTCAACATATTTGTGACTTCAGGTTTGTGCGACTACGTGGTTGTCACAAATTTCTAATCAAATATAAGCTTATAATTAAAAATCTCTAAACTTATTTGCTCAAAAATATAAAGACTACAACATTTGTGCTTTTCTGACACTCAAAAGTTAAACAAATTAATGGATTTGAATGTGGTATGGCCTAAAATCTTTGTTTTTTAAATCTCCTGTGACTGAAGTTTTTCAACAAATATAAAAAATTATTTGCCTACATTAAAACAATGTATAAAAGATTTAGATTTTAATTTTGATATTTTAGATTTAAAACAATTTTGATTAAAAATTAAGGAACAAAAACACTTTCAGTCAAAGGAGATTTAAAAAACAAAGATTTGTAAGCCGTATACCATATTGAAATCCATCAAGCACTTCAATTTTTAAGTGACACGGAAGCAAAAAACTTCAAACCTTTTCATTTCTAAGTTAAATGAACCGGCGACTTTTAATTAAGGTCATTTAATCAGAAATGTCATTTTATAATATTATTATGTAAAATAATTTTTAATTATACTTTATTTTTAAACTCATCCTCAGTTTATGAGGTTATCTGAACTGTATAACACCCTTAATCTATTACAATTTATTTTAATTTTATATTTGTAATAAATGAGCTTAGATTGAACTATATAATTTTATATTAATTATTATTTTTTTATGCTAATATCTTACGTAAAATGTAAATGAATTTGAATACTAATAAAAAAAAAGTATCAGAATATTTAAATGTAGTTTTTAATCTTGAATACCACTTTATTACTGCAAAGTGCTGTTTTTAAGTCTCCTTTGACTGAAACTATTTTTGTTCCTTAATTTTTAGTTAATATTGTTTTAAATTTAAAACACTAAAATAAAAATCCAAATTTAGTCACATTTTCTTTTACATTGTTTTAATGTACTGGTAAAAAATTTTTTACATTTTTTGAAAAGCTTTAAAAAAAGTCAAAGGAGATTTAATAATATTATTAAGTAAAATAATTTTTAATTTTAGCTCTTTATTTTTCAGGTTAGTTTATATTTATATTTAAAACTCAGAGGAGGTACGATTTGTGCAAGCAACATAGTTTTCAAGATAAAAAGTAACTTAAGCGTTCACTTAAAAAATACAAATTTAATTTTTAAAATATTTGTTCGTTATTCTTTGATACCTTTTTGCTACTGCATAGTCAGTATAATACAAGTTTAATTGTTTTCTGTACAATAGCAATATCAAAGGATAAAGGTAGATTAATATTCTCTGATACTTTTGCTTTTATTAGGACTGAAGTTTTATATATACATACAATATATTCATAATAAAAAAATAATTAAAGAAAGTAGTTAAAAAAATTAGCTACAATTTTTTTCATGTGTACATTATACAAATTAAAAAAATGTACAATTTTAAATATTAAAAATTTACAAATTACGTACCCCCTAAGATCATTATGCAGCATTCATAAAACTCGTAATGAATATGTTTTTCATTACATGTCTCATCGCATGTCCACTTTGCGAACTATATTTTCCTTTGATCAAAGTCGTTTTCATTTTTGGGTTCGATATGATTTCTTGTTATTGGTTATTGGTTTTATAAAAAATTTATTTTTGTACACTTTATCTCTGAACCATATTCGAGCATGCGTAATTTTACCCATTTTTATTTTAATTGAAACAAACTGAATTATAAAAATACAAAATTCTTATGTAACGGCTGTTCCTTTTGCCAACGAAAACGTAACGTTTTTTTCAGTTAGTACTCTCTGAAATTAGCAACTAAGAGAGCTCTCTATGCTGGGTGCTCCTACAATGAGTACCTTACATCTTATTCACGTATTCCAATATAAATTCTCGTATTCCAATTTAGATGCAACCCTGCTGAAAATACTCGGGCGAGAATCAAGGGAGACTCGCTTGAGTCTCAAGCGAAAATCGTGCCAAATTCACGCATGATTCTAGCATGATTCTCAAGTGAGTGTCAAGTGTGTCTCATGTGATTCTCATGCAACGTGTGACCGTTGAATGTTGCAATAAATATTACTGTAGCTAGTATATTTTACAGGTTTAATAATAAATACATAATAAATACGTCAATTTTTCATAAAAAATAATCTTTATTAAATAATGATATCTATTTATAAAAACATTGTATATATTAAATACGTTTATGTTCTGGGAGGTATTTTAGAGTCCCTAAGTAAATCACTTAAACTGAAGGTCGATTTTTGAACCATTAAATCTTTTTGCTCTTCAGTTAACTCTCTATAAAACTCATTATTGTTGAGATAATCGCTGTACAAACCTTAAAAAGAGAGAACCTTATTAATAATACTTTTATTAGAAAAAGATAACTTAAATAAAATGAAGTTTCTTGATACCTACTTAAAAATAAATCGACTTTCTTTGGTGAACAAAGTTGAGGATTATCAGCTCGATTGTCACTTCGAAGATTGTCTATATTGAGGTACCTGGTTTTTAGAGCTTTCCGAGCCCATAAAATAAGTCCCAAATCTCGTAAAAAACTCTTATATCTTTTGGATTTTGCTATCCTCCATGATTTTTTTCCAACAAAAACATCTAAACCAAGGTAGATCTAGAATATAAAATATTGTTTTCGAAAAAAATGTATGTGTGTATACGAACAATACATTAGCATGTAAAGTAATACTGAAAACTTGGTTGTTTTAACAATACCTTTTTTCCAATTTCTTCGTACCTCTCGTGAAGTTCAGGCTCAGCTGTCGAAAAAAATATATTAGTTTTTTATCATAATAATTTTATAAATTTTTTGCATTTAGATTTTTATATTATTATTTATTATTATATATATATATATAAAGATTACAACAAATTAAAATACTGTGACAATATGTGTAAAAAGTTACTTTTTAAATTAAAAAAAACATCAGATAAATTATGAAAATGTCAAGGAATTATTTATTAATTTTACCTGTAGTAAGATCAAATCCTTTTTTTTTATACATTTTATACAGCTTGGGCTTATACTGATGTAAAAATTCACAAGCAGTTGCATCAATATCTAAAAATTAATTATGTTATTGGATTTTATTTATTTTTTTATAATTTAAGAGATTTTTTTATTAAAAATTTAAAATTACCATCATTACTGTCACCTCCTTCATCTTCGTTTGCTGGATTGACTTGTTGTACTTCTGCTTGATGTAGCAGCCTATAACTATGAATCGGTCGTGGTGGTGAAGGTACAACAGGTTCTTGTACTTGTTCATTTGCTTGAACTTCATCTGCTTGAACATCTGCGGAACTTCGTTGATGTGGAGAAAATTCGGGTAGTGAATCATTGCTTTGAGATGGTGAGTTTGCAGGATTTTCATCAGATGATTCTCTTTCACTCGATCTATCTTTTTTTCTTTCAGACGATCTACTAGATGAAGATTTTTCGGAAGAAGGTGAAGATTCCGGTGTGTGTGCAGAAGAGCGACGAATTTTTGATTTTGTGGAATCGTTCTGATCCGGTGAATCAAAAAGTACTCTTTTTACCTGAAGACGAGGTGATTTATAATGGTTTGAAAAATCTTTCTGCGGAGATTGAGCAGTACTAGTAGAAGGTTGACAGTAATCTTTATTTGAAGATAGATTACTGTGTGGCGGCAATGAAATACTCGATGAAAAAGTTGTTTTTTCACATGATTTACTTAATATATCTGAAATGTAAGTTTGAAATTAAATGTGTGCTTAAACTTCATTTCATTTTTAGAAGAAACTTACTTTGTTGAGAGCTGAATTTCAATAGTGGAATAGATGTTGGAAAACTTTTCCTTGCTCGTGGTCCCTTTAATATGGCTGTAATTTAAAAATGATATATAATATTTATTATTATTATTATTATTATTATTATTATTATTATTATTATTATTAAAGATATTTTTATTTCAGTATATGAGAACTGCATAGTGCCTAATTTCTTTACAAGGAGAGTATACGAAATTTGGGTGACAGATTTTAATCTTTCAATCTATTGAGAATAAATTTTATCTATTTTAATTGTAATATATTTATTGTAATTGCAGGAAGTGATTATAGAAGGAATTTAAGGTGTAAAAGGAGAGTTTGCTGTCATCGTCCAGGGAAAGTGTGTTCGTAGTCGAATCAAAGGTAAATTCAAAAGTCTGGGAACTGGGTAAGCGTTAGGCTTTAAAACTTCAAGTAAGTGATCGATAGGATAAGGCTAGACATATGACTCAGTTTAGGTGCAATCTGCCACCCAAATGTCATATACTCTCCTTGTTAGCATCCGTAGGCATTATACTGAAAATTATAAGTATATCTTTTAAAATAAGGTAACCTATATATTAAATTATATTGATATTATTGTCAAACAGACATTCACAGTGAAAAATGTGAAATAAAATTCGAAAATGAAAATCCTGATTAATAAATTAAAAGATTAAAGTTATAGTAATTATAATATTCGACAGTTTAAAATACATTAAAAACTAGAAATACAAACTGCCCAGGGCTAATTAACAGATCCTCTGTAACAACTATTACATGAAAAATATCACACAAAGGAATACCGGTCATGGTCTTTCAAATTCGTTTGTTTCTAAATTAAACTAGTATCAGCATAACATTTCAGATTTGAGTAAAAATCGTTCTCAAACTAACTTTTATCTATTAATGTAAAAGTGTAAAATTATGAAGCTTCTTATTTTAATAATAAATTATCTTTTTAATAGGGTAGATTTGTTCATTTCTATTGAAATGATTATATAAGAGGATTATTATAGCTTGCAAAATAATAGACAAAAAAAAGCCAATAACTTACTTTTGCTTGTTTCATTGACGTCCATACATGGTTGGGTTTTTGAAGTATTTGTGGAATCAGAAGTATTGACATCAATACTGAGCTGTTCGGCATTATTTACCAGTACATTCTGCTTGTATTTTAACACAGTGCGCTGTGTATTCTCCGACTGATTAATTTATTTGAAAAGTGTCGATTTCATCTGCAAAAAATAATATGCATACAAATTAAATTCAATGTATAAGTTAGTACTATTTATTAGTACAAAATAAAAATAGTATACTCACTGGTTTTTGATTTTCGTTGCCTTCATGACTTAAGTCATTTGAATCACTTGATGTGAGTTTCTTTGGCACAATAAACCTTTTATTTTTATTTAGAGCTTTGTATCGAACATCTTGCTCTGAATCTGTAAAAAAATATTACAATACATAAAAATTGTGAAATTTAAATAAATTGTAAAATATATTTATAAATGGTGTATAAATGAAACCAATGTATACTATAAACAAATGTAATTCAAAGACAAATACATTTGTATGCTTAAGTACGTAAAAATAAGTTTATGTTTAAAAATGTATAAATATTTATATATATTTATTATTTTTAAGTGTCGTATAATAGATAAGAAAAGAGATATTGTTACATATATTTTTAAACATTGTGTTTAATTGTATTATTTGTGCACGTGCAAATAAATCTTATCACTTAGAAATTACATAAATGTATAAATACATTGGTTTATTACTTTTTCTGTTTTTATTTTATGTTATAATTCTTGAAACTTACCACCCAAACAAATTATAAAGGCTTCATCTAAGATTTTTTCTCTTTCGTTTTTACTTCCATTTTGCTCTAGACATTTGTTATAATTTAAAATTACATAATATTTGTGTTTACTTTTGTAATCATTTACATCTTTGGGGGTTATATGACTAGAGCTGTTTTTAGAGTAAAAAATCGCTTGCACTGGCTCGTAATAATATTTTGTTGTATGCTTTAAAGCATATAAACATGCATAAAAGTTTGAATGGTCCATTTTTTGTAGCACAAACTTACTTTAATTAGACAATAATTTTTTATTATTTCTCTAAACTCCACAGTAAAGTAACTTCCATTACGTCATAGAATATACAAAGGCGCAATCAACCACTACAGGAAAAAATTGAGAGAGGTTAAATGAACTAATTTTTCTCTCGCACTGCTCATCACGCTTAAAAGTGGATTCCGTATCACACATTCCGCTGTTCCGCACCATGTGACTGTGGCCTTATAGTCAAAAAAGAGACAGAGAGGGAGCGAGAAAGAAACGCCAAAACATATACCTAACCTTTACTGTAGTTTCTTTATGTATACAATTTCTATGCGCATAAATTAGTTATAAAGTTTGTTTAAATAAAATAGCATTAAAAATATAAATATGAGTAGTTACAAGAGGCACTTAGAATTAGGTGATGAATATATTTCCAAGAGAACTGCTTACAGATATAAGCAAGTTGGCCAAGTTCGTGATAATGACGAAGTAAGTACTAAAAATAAAATGTTGATTGGAATATTTGAATCACGTTGTAAATAAATATATTTGTTTATTAGGTTGATAATTCCAACACTTTATTTGAACAATTAAATAATGCTGACATTGACCATCAGTATCATGAATTGAATGCTGAAGATGAGGTTAGTTAAAAAATGATACTTTATCAAAATAGCCTTTAAAAAAAAAAATATCAATAAAATTATAACTCAAGATTCTTGCGTAATTTTTATATGTGGTGTGAATTTTAAGGTAGTAGACTCGGTAAGATAGAGTTTATATAACACTATAAAATATTTAACAAGAAGAGGTAATAAAAGTGGAATAATTAAATTATTGTTGCGATAAGCCAAGTAAAAAAAGTGTTAAAATGTTTTATCTCAAAATCTATATATAGATAAGTTTAGAAAAACTATACAGGATCGTTGTTTAAAATCATATGCAGAGGAAACCTATATTTTATAAATTATACTATTTCTTAAAATTAAAAAGTTACAAACGGCTGCTAATTTTCAATGTTTGAATTATTATACTGACAATTTGAATTCAATTTTATTTATGGCTTTATATTTTTGCAAGTAGCTTTTTCTTTAGAAAATGACTTTTGAGAGAGAAATCTATAAAAATTTTCTGTGACAAAAATAACAAAATTTATTTATTCATGTTTTATTGTCTTTCTAAAATTATACTTGAATATTGAATATTTAAAAAGTAAACGATTGCAACATCTTTCTTCTTTTTAATATTTTCTTGAATTCTTTTCAGTCAGTAATTTTTAAGTAAGCTCAAGAATAAAACATACTTAAGAATTTTTAATGCTTACTTGAATAAATTTATAAAAAGTTGTTTAAAAAGGCTTTAGATAGCTCATTTCATTATGAATTTTTTTCTTTATATCTATCAATTAAATTTGTATTATACATGATGACCTTCATTTACACTATCAATTTTTCTCAGTCCGTTAATAATATATAATATTTTGTATGAAAATTTGTTATTGATATAAAATAAAAATGACTTAAAATTAGTACTTAATATTAAATCAAATAAATAAATTTTTAATAAAAACAATTTGAATAAAAACTTATTCATTTGATTTAATATTAAGTATTAATTTTAAGTCATTTTTATTTTATATTAATAACAAAATTTAATAAGTTATAAATTATATACATATAAATAAAAGGATTGTTAGTTTCTGGGATTTTTCTACAATGAAACCTAATGCAAAATCCCAGAAACACAAATTACGTGTGTATATATGTATATATAATTTTTCTCAGTCCGTTAATAATATATAATATTTTGTAAGAAAATTTGTTATTAATATAAATTAAAAATGACTTAAAATTAATGCTTAATATTAAATCAAATAAATAAGTTTTAAAAAAAACAATTTCAATTTACGAAAATTGAATATATATATTATTTTATACTATTAAATTTTAACATTTAATTCAATTTTTATATATAAAATCTTATTTATTTGATTTAATATTAAGTATTAATTTTAAATCATTATTTTATACTAATAACAAATTTTCTTACAAAATATTATATATTATTAAATCTATCAAAAACTTTTGTATTGTTTCACGCAATTGAGATATCACCTGTATTTTAAAAACGTACTATAACTGATGTTTAATTATGTAACATTCAATTTAAGTAGATTTTCAATTGAAAATTAAAAATAATGTTTAATAATTCTTATTATTTTAACTTTCTGATTTTATGTAATATATTAATAGTTGACGATTCAGCAGTGCTTGGGCAGTAATTTTGCTTTAAACTTGGCCAATTCTGGCTAAAATTACTAAATTTTAAGCAGTTCCACTGCTCAATTTTCTAACAGAAAATGCGCAATTTGCTAGTACTTTGTTAATCCACGCGGCACAGTGTAGGTATACATCCGTATACTTATATGTGTCATAGGCTCTTCATAATACTGCATTACTTTATATAAGTTCAATATACACTACTCAAAAGAAGTATGGCATCACAAAGTCAGTCACAAATTTAGCCGTTTTTCGTGACGCTGCAACTTTGTCAAAAATGGACCAAAAAAATCGTGTTTTTTTTTAAATTAAAGCTTGAAATCTCTACTTTTTGATGGAATGGAATCTTTCGCGCTACTTGCTCTATCGCTCCTGTCTCTTGATTAGCCGAAACCATCTTCTTTCTTTTTTTAACGTTACATTATGTTACATTATTAACGTAACACTATTTTTTGCGTCTTTTTTTAGATTCTTTTAGATTTTAGATATAATTTTATATATTATTATACACTACTCAAAAAAAGTATGATATCACTAAATTAGTCTCAAAGTTTGCCGTTGTACATGGAGTAAAATAATTTTTTCTCGAACTTAAAAATAATCAATCTTTAATCAAGCATTAAAGCTTAACTCTTTACGTTTAATTTAAAAAAAAAAGTTCTCTACGATTTTTCCTTGCAATTCTACAGCGTTTTAAAGTTACACTGTTTTTGAGACAGTGTAAACAATGTAAACTAAGCTTCTCTTATGGTTACCGCCACATTGGCATTCCCCGACACACACACACACACACATGGACGTACGGATGATACATATACACA
>UCOL01005921.1:0-10508 GCA_900474335.1 Ormyrus nitidulus | reverse complement strand
ATGTATATATATATAAATATACATATATACAAATAAAAAAAAGAAATATTTATCATCATAGTTATAAACGTCTATGAATTTGGCGTGAATATTCAAAAGAATATCGGTCTCGATCGGTCCTCAAAAACTGTCAAACTAATAACCGCAACTCGATCGACAGCTGATCTGATTAACTTCTTTATTTCGAGAGATAAAGTATAATTCAAAAATAAAATTTAATACAACATTTTTTATATTATTATAAAATGTAATTATAAAGAAATAAGAACTTGCCTTCGGCGCGCTCTCGCACGCCTTGATTAAGAATAAACAGAAGTCGTTAAAGCTGTTTAAAAAATTAACTATAAACAGAATTCCTAGTATAAGAAGTCATACTATTCCATTATGGATAATGAAGCTGAGACATCTCAAGGTACTATTTAAATGAAAATAAGTCTATCTTTTCCGCTATTTTTTTCGCGAATCTCACCGTTAGAAGATAGTTCGCCACTCTCGATTTTCGCTGCGGTCACGTACTCTTAGTACTTATTTTAGATGATACCGCGCATTGCTTGTGCTCAACCTGCTTACTATACTGATAAACTCCGTCAATTAAATTTTGCTTCCTCTCTACTTGTAAAAAGGCGCATCTGTAATAAACGCAGCGCGAGAAAACTATATGCTTAGCCAAAGAGGCAAGCTTCGCTTTTCGGGTCTAAGTGCGTTTTCGTGGCTCGTTTGTCCAGTGCATAATTTTCTTTTTCTTTTACTTGCATACTATTTGTACATATTTTTTGCTGTTTTTCACAGCATCGCATTTTTAACAAAGTTTTCATTTTTTTTTCTTTCATCTAGAACAAAATGAAACTCCGACTTTGTTGAATATTGGAGGATATTTTGAAAATAAGGCACATAGTAATGAAAATATAATAGATTATTCTGGAGATAGTACTGATAGTGTCGATGTGAGCTATCAAGAATTTGTTGCCCAGTCTTCGTTTCAGTACACAGACAAATATGAAATCCCTAATAGGAGATCAGATTATTATCTATTGGAAAAACAGGAAGATAATGATGATTATGACTCAGAAATATCGATTAAAAGTATAAGAGATTCAACTAATGAAGTATATAACAGTTCCGAAGAAGAAACTGACGATCATAAAGAAATTAACGACAATAATGAAAATGAATTGATGGAAAATGAAGAATGTGCTGCTATTGAAATAACGGAAATTAATCAGAATAAAAGAAAGAATAAACAAAAAGAAAGTTTAACAAGAAAAAGACAGTGCAATCCAAAAACCTGGCAAAGGAATATTGTAAAATCATCAGTAAATGCAGGACTCGCGTATAAGTCGACTACAACAAATAAAAATGTACGTGCTAGAAATATGCAAAGAACTTGCGGCCCAGGTTGTCGATTTAAGTGCGAGCAAAAAATAAAAGAAGATACACGGAGAAATTTTTTTAATCAATTTTGGAATATTCCAGATCACGGAAAAAAATATGATTTTATTGCTAGACATGTTAAGGAAGAATTGATTGAAAAAGAAAATAAGATAGTGAAAAGTAAACGAAATTTTACAAGAACATACAGTATTTCAAGTAGAAATGGAAGTATAATAGTATGCCAAACGATGTTCTTAAATACTTTAGATATCAGTAAGAAGATGGTCAACACTGCTTTTGAAAAATTACGAAAAGGTGAGCACAATTTGAATGATAGAAGGGGACATTCAAAAAACAAACCAAATAGGCTAAATGAAGAAAAAACATCGAGCGTGATAGAGCACATCAATATTATTCCCAGAGTGCCATCGCACTACACCAGAAAAGATTCTAATCGTGAATATTTCGAAGAAAGTTTATCATTAACCATTCTTTTTAATTTATATATAGAATGGGCAAAGATAAATAAAAAAAAAGCTACAAAACATCATTACAGAGATATTTTTAATACTAAATTTAATATTGGTTTTTTTAAACCGAAAAAAGATCAGTGTGATCTTTGCGAGGGCTACAAAAATGCAGTTGAACAAGAAAAAGCTCAGTTGCAAGAAAAATACAAAGCCCATTGTGCAAATAAGGAAAAATCGCGCGAATTAAAAGAACAAGATAAGAAGGAGGCTAGCAAAAAGACAGACACGGCAGTAATATGCTTCGACTTCCAAAAAGTCTTATCAACCCCTAAGACGGAAGCAAGTTGTTTGTATTATAAGAGAAAATTAAATGTGTACAATTTTACAATCTATGACGTCGTGCGACACGAAGGATTTTGTTATGTATGGACAGAGAACGAAGCAAAAAGAGGAGCTAACGAAGTGTCGTCCTGTCTGCTACATTACATAGAAAAAAAGGTTGAAAACGGTATTAGTAATTTTAGCTTATGGTCGGATAACTGTGGAGGACAAAATCGTAATACCATAGTATTTGCAATGCTCGTATACGCCTCGGCAAAGTACAATATTAACATTACGCAAAATTTTCTCGAGTCAGGCCACACACAGAATGAAGGTGACGCAGTTCACGCCACAATCGAAAGGCACGCAAAAGGAAGAAAAATATACATACCTAATGAATGGTACGAATTAATTCGTGAAGCTAAATTAAGAAATCCAAAATATCAAGTAATCAAAATATCATACGACATGATATATGACTTTAAAAAACTTGCTGTAAACCTCAATTGGAACAGAGTAATAATGAAAAAAGGCCGAAAGAGTAGTGAACCCATTGGAGTGTCGAAAATCAAACAAGTAATGGTTACAAAGGGATCACTAAACCAGCTCAAATTCAGAAAAAACTATGAAGATAATTACGAGACACTCATCACTAGAAACGAAAAGCAACACGCGAATGTAAAAAAATTCTGTTTAACAAATGCTTATTCAGATATTCAAGGAGTTACGGCAGATAAAATGAAGGATTTGCAAAGACTATGTCATATGAACATAATACCGCCCGAGTACCACGCGTACTATAATTTATTAAAAGTTGCTGAATAGAAGAATTAAGAAATATACCACCAAAGACCGTAAGTCTTTTAATTCATTTGCTCGTTACTTCCTTTTTAGGGTAATTTAATGATTGTCAGTTATTAAATTGTTCTAGTTCAGTTAAGTGTTATGTAAAAAATTGGAAAAATTGGTATTATTATTTAACAAAATGTTCATTTATTCATATGCACACAATTCCTGAAATTCTACATATTTTTTTACTATAGTACGTTTACGTATAATAACAAAAACTTCATTTATTTTTTGAATACTTTTCTAATCTTATTTACAGATTATTTAGCAGAAAGATTTTTGAAACGAAACCGGGACTCGGCGTGCCTCAAGTTGACGCGATGCTGTGTGGTTGGTTCGTATACGGGACAAATCTTCTATAGATGCTGAAGGTGCTACCGAATTATACCTCTGGGATCGCGACGAAGCTGCTACCTCCTTGTTTGAGAAGCAAACCAAAAGCGAAATCAGCGTTCTTACACACAAAAAAAATTCGATCAAAAAAATGCACTTTATTTTTTCAATTTTTATTCTAATTATTATTTGAAAATTTACATGTTTTAAATTTAAATAAATAGTTTTCATGCTATTGAAGTAGGAATAGACCAGAACTGAATTAGACATGCTTGAACATTATGTTAGAGGAAAACGCAACTCAGAGCTAAAAACACTCCTTTGCATAAATATTGAATCAACTAAAGGAGAAATAAATAAAACAAATATAACAAAATAAAGCTTATTTCAACCTATAACATAAAAATGTTTAACAAGTAACTATTCTATCTTGTAAATGATTTATCATCTTTATTTAAACATTGTTAAATACTAAAATTGAAGCCTTTTCCTCGTCTTATTTTTTTAGATTTCCTACAAGATTTTGCAATAATGACGCAGCACTAAAGACAAGTAGTACTAAAAAAGAACTAATTTTTAAGAAAAACTACTCACCTGATGATGGTGTATAAATAAGTGATACGTTGTACAAAGTTTGAAAAAATTAATATTAAAAAAATGAGCAACAAATTTTTAATAAAATTTTTATTAATAAAACAGTATATATCTTAGCATTTGCGATTCAAAACGTGATTGTGTTCAATAAATAGATGTACTTTTAAAATACCTCTTCGGTTGTACACTGCAAAATAGATTGCAAGAAATCGAATTTCTTTATTAAAATTCCAATCAATGGTTGACTCGCACCTTGAGATGGTATTTCCCACATTTCAAAAATATAAAAATGTCCGTTTTTATCTTTATTTTATTTACCAAGTTCAATGACCAAGGAACAATTTCTTTACTTCTTCATGATTTGAATAACATCTTCATCATGCATAACGTGCTGTATGCCTACCCTTTGAGGTGAGTACTTTGTGCTTGTACCCTAAATTAAAAAACAACAAATTAAAAAACTGTAAATACAATTAGCTCCAAAGTAAAAACTATTTTACTTTGAAGTTAATTCTAAATTATTTTTTATGAAAATGACCTACCCAAACAAGTGCATATTTGAATTGTTCAGCTAGCGTTCGATGAATTGCATGGCAAACATGTTCTACTGTGACTCCTTTACGAAGAATCAGACCATCATCAAAATCTGGTGGTTGACCTGGCTTTTTTGTGTATACTCTTATCAGAGCTAGGTATTCCCACAGGGTCTCCAGTAGAAAATCTAAATTCAGCTTCATATTACAACTGAAATAAAGCATAATTTTTTATGAAACTTATAATACTTTAAAAAAACATTTAAATAATTCTAAGTATTTATAATTGCACAATAAAGAATTATATTATGTAAAAAATTAAAAAAATAAAATTACCTTACTACAATACTATTTGGATGTCTTGCGATCCTGTCAACTTCTTCAATTGAAATTTGATCTATTTTATTATAAACATAAAGGCATGGCAGATATACACGATTGGCATTAATAACATCTATCAGTTCATCAGCTGAACAGTCTTCTCTGAATAAAACTTCAGCATTGAATATTTTATACTCGTGCAGAATCATTTGAACTAACTTTTCATCAACTTTTGTCAAAACACAAGTTGAATTAAAAGACAGTCCTCCACCTTTTTTAATCTTAAAATAGATGTTTGGTTTCCTTTTATTCAGTCGAATACCTACAGATTCCAACTCTTTTTCTAATAATTGCCTTTGAACATCTTGTTTTGTAGCATCCAGCATCATCAAAATTAAGTCTGCTGTTCTTGCTACAGCAATGACTTGACGACCTCTACCTTTACCCTAAATAAGATATAAATTTTATAATTATATTTTGTAATTATACTTTTTAATAAATAATTTAAATAATTACTTGTGCAGCTCCTTCAATGATACCAGGTAGATCAAGAAGCTGTATATTAGCACCCCTGTACTCGATAACACCAGGAATACACGTAAGAGTTGTAAACTCATATGAGGCAGCTTCGGATTCTGTATGTGTTAAAGTACTAAGTAGAGTAGATTTTCCAACAGATGGAAAACCAATTAATGCCACTCTTGCATCACCAGACTTTAAAACATCAAAACCTTCACCCTTTTCAGACTTTTTGGAAGGCTCCAGCAGTTGTGAACGATACTTTGCTAACTTTGCTTTTAACAAACCCAGATGATATTCAGTAGCTACAAACAAAGTAGAATAAATTTGCTATTTGTAAATAATACTAAAATTTAAATAGTTAATGGTATAATTAAAAAAAAAAAATAAATAAACACATGCATCTTATGCTTGAGACATAACCTGCTGAACAATTTTACCTTTATTTTTCTGAGTTCGAGAGATTTCTCTCTCGATCTCAGATATTTTTTCTAAAATTCCCATATTTTTAATGTATTAATGTACACCGAAAGAAGACATTTACAAAATCAATCAGCTGTAATACCCATGCAGTGAAACTAAACTTCCACACGACAACTAATCTGGTCGAGCATCATCAGCCACAGCCGTGGAGCTCGCTTACGGTAGAGGTCGCTTTATAAGGCTGCAAATTTCGAATTTTTTCAAAACTAAAAAAGTAAATTATTATTTTTTGAATTAAAGACTGATTGAAAATTTCTTGAAATCCATCTGATTACAGCTGAATTAATATCGATTTTGCCTAAATTTTTCAGTGGCAAATAATGATGTGCTCCCTATCAATTCAATTCAATAAGATTATTTTTTTTTATGTTCTACTAATTTAAAATATAAAATACGAGAAGAATACGAAAATGACTGAAATGTGAAACGACTTAAATTTTTTTTTATATTGATTAAGAAAATAATTACATTGATGATGAAACTCAAAAGTTAAAAAGTTTTTTTTGATCTTGTGTACAGGTAAGCCGATGCTTAATTATCACAGTACATTATTCCAATTTTAATTATAAAATTTCTGTTTTAAACGTATTAATTACTCATTATCAAAAATATAATATACTACAATATGAATATACTTTATTATATGAATGTGAATATAGTTTCTGTACAGGAATGTAAAAAAGTAAAATGTAGATTTTTTTCGAAGAGACTTTAGAATTACATCCTCGACTAATTAATTCCTTGAAACAAATTCATAAATTTCAATCATTTGAAATTCGCGCCTCGGAGTGCTTAAAGCGCAGCTGCAATCGAGCAAAGCAGAAGGCATACCGGTGCACATTGGAGTACAAACGTCATATAATCCATATGTTTACACGCATGTCTAAATACTTGAATCTACACCTTGGTGCGTGTGCACTGCAAATGTACGCACGCGGTCGAGAATCGTTTATAAGTACTGTATATATAAAAGGGGATAACCGATGGAAGACGTCGAAAAAAGACGAAGCTTGCACGAGGCGCAAGTCGATTCTGCCGAATGTCGGCAACGTTGCATCCACTTGCTGTCTTCGTATTTCCCTATGCTATTGCTGGGCAGGAATTGGTTTGAAAAATCTGTATTCTAACAGAAATGTCATTGATATATTTTGGGTTTGTTCTTGATACTTTAGTAAAAGGTATTTTATGATTTATTTTATTGGAGTCAACGGTTTTTTAATAAAGGTTTTCGATTGTTTATCTTACGTCTACCTTCGTTGTTTAGGTGACCGTCATAAAGTGTAACAAAATGAAATTGTCACCAGAAAGCAGAGCTGCGATTATGTTGATAATAAAATACGTAGAGAATTGTTCAAGAGCACTTATTTTAAAGAGTGAATCCTTTTTATCTTAAGCTCATAGGTATGTAATTAATAGTATAAATTATATTAATAAAAGTATAAATTATATTAAAAACTCACTTACTCGATTTAAAATATCTATAAAAACTAATATGAATAAAAAACTCAAAATTTGTTTTTCCATCTATTTACCTTTCGTTGGTTTGATTCATATTAACCTCATCAGGCAAAAGAAAGTTTTTAGTCAAAAGATATTATCTCAAAAGACAATGTTTTGTCTATTTTGTTATAACAATTTTGTTGCGCAGCCTTGAGGTACCATGTTTTCTAACATAAAAATATGAAAGAAGAGAGTCCACTCAGTCTAATTTTCGATTTTTTAAAAGTTATGTGCCATTTTCGCTAAAATCTAAGAAAAATCCACCAATTTAGCCAATTTAGGTAATTACAAAAAAGGCTTTATTCATATTTCAAAGGTATCTAAAGTTAATTCCTTGAGGTGTGTGTATTCGATTAAAATGAGATACTAGTAATTACAGGGCAGAAAGGGCAAGACATGATCGCCTCATATCCTGTCAATCGTTATACCGACTGTTCTTTTCATGTTTCACTGGCAGAGCCAACAAATAGAACTAAAAAATGTAGAAAATTTCAAAGCTTCTCTTCTCGCTGTTTTTTTTACCTCTTCCGAACCAAATTTTGGCACCCGTACTGAATTTTTGAAATTCACCAAATGCTTGCCCAAAAACCCAAACTGAAAAGCATCATCCACAATCCTTATGCGGCGCGACTCCTCCGTCACGCTTACGGTCACGCCTGCACTCTTTGCCGGGAGAAGCGGCAACAGCGGAGGAGCGTTATACATACACCAAGAGGCGGACGCTTGCCTTGTATATGTGTGCGTGCACTCGGCTGCGAGGGTGGGAGCGGCGCCTTGGGCTCTGCACAGAGTTAGCGGCGCGCTCGCGAGCCAATGGAGCCTCCAGTGGACGCAAAGAGCGAGACGGAGCTAGCGGAGCGAGCGAGACGGTCGACCTAAGCGCCAGGCTCGAGCTTTTCGTGTATGCGGCGAGGCGAGTAGTAGAGCGAGCGATATGATGCAGCCCACTCGCGGCGCTCGTCGTGCCGCTGCTCCGTCGACGCTGCTCCTCTGAGTTGAAGAAAAAAACCAAAAAGAAAAAATAAACAGACGGTTCTCGAAACGAAAAGGGAATAAGGAGATCGATATAACGCGATAAAATAAATGTGCTCAGTGCGTGTGTTGTGCCGCCGCTGCTCGTGAACGGGGGTGATATGAGAGCAGCCGGGTGGATGATTCGTCGTCGGCTCGTGCTAGCGCGGTGAACCCCTCGGCGCTCCGAGTGTGCGTGCGCGTGTGTGAGAGAGGGAGAGAGCAAGAGAGAGAAAGGGAGAGAGAGAGAGAGAGAGAGAGAGAGAGAGTGCGTGAGGGTGCGAAAGGGTCGAAGGAGGAAATATGTTGAAGTTCGGCAGCAAGAGCGACGTTACGGTGGTGCATCGCGCCACTATTCGACTGCTCGACGACGCCGAGATCATACACTGTGATTTTCAGGTAATTTTCGCGAAATACCTCGTTGGCGGAGTGCTTTTGAAGGAAGCTTTCGTACGAACGAGTAAATTTCTCGTCAGTGAGCGAGAATCTCGGAGGCATTTGATGCATTTGCTTGAGCTGCACACGATGGAACGAGGATCTCGAATGCAAATAAGCTTCGTTTTAAATTAATATTCGAGAGGCAAATAATTTCGTCGATAACAAGCGACTGCAATAAACCGGAGCTTCGAAACGACGAGAAATTCATTTATAGTTTAATAAAATAGGCACATAAGCATGCGAATAGTGTGCGTGTATTAATAATCCTCTTTTAATAAGAAGCCACCCGTTTTCTTTGTTTTACGGCAAAATTAATATACGGCTATTGTATTCGCACAATGATCGAGATACTGGTACAACGCAGGGGCTAAAGCACGTTGACGATGCGACATAATAGAATAATTACGATCTAATCCTCGATCCGCTAAATTTTCCACTAAAATCGCCGTCGACGCCTCTTCGAGAAGGCGCACTGTAAGCCTTTGGCCAATCTTTGTTTACGCCAAAGCACATGGCAGAAAATCAGGCCGATTAGCCTCTCTCCGTCGACGGTTCTCCACTGCCGTGTCAAAGGCGTGGGGGGACTTTGAGGTTTAAAAAAAGGCGTGTCTCGGTGAAAAAAAAAGTAGCCGAAACTTCCTCGTGGCTTTTGTGCACCATCGATTTTCTTGCGCGTTTTCTTCGTTTTCGTCGTCGTCTGGCGACGTACACACACACGCACACGCACACACACACACACACAGGCGCGCGCGTAAACGGACACACGAACTTGCCAAGGGGTTGTGCTTCTCTCCTCGGCTGGCCTGCATTTTTTGACGAGAGGGAGAGAAAGAGAAGGAACATGACGATTAATACGCGCCGGAATATTAGGTTCCGGCGCGCGCTACTTTGCTCCTGCATTTTTGATCGGACGGCTAATAGAGCTTCCGGGGCGCTGGTATTTTTAGGCTCGCTGAACTAAAATCTCTCATTCATACATTTTCATTGAGCACCATTGACGCGCCCGTGCATGAGTAGCCTGAAATTATTGATCATTCTTGGGTTTGTCTCGTTGACAAAGGGCTGCATTAACTATTTCACCGAGAAAGTGGCAAGCAGACGACGTGGCGCCCGTTCCACTATTTACTTCTAATTTGATGTTCGCACTTTTCATTATAAAGAAAATATCGGTAAAAAAGCTATTCAAGCCGTAATAAACGAGTGCGTAATTCGAAAATGCTCAAAATCACGTTATATTCTTCTTCTTCTTCTTCTTCTCCAGTCCGAAGTTTTAGGGCTCCGAAGTTTGCCACAGAGCTATAACTGAGAATTGCTTTCCCATAGCTTTCTATGCTACACACAACCCGTGAAGTCAGCTACACTTACTGATATTTATAATATCGTACTTTGCTCGCGCGCATTTGAATTAAAACCATCGGCATTTAAATATTCATGTATTAAAATATCGCGATTTATTAAATTTTTTTTGCAATTAATACGCTATCACTTTATTTAAAAGAATAATTTCGTTAAACATTGTAGCATTTCAAAATGAATTTTATCTCTTAAAGATCATCGAAAAAATTTTTTTTTCTATGAGACGATTTATTGAATCACCTCGTAAACGATGTCTTGTCGCCCTGAAGGTGTTCCTGGACACCAGGACGTCACCCACAGGAACACCTTCCGATTTTCGGTGTATCGTCGGTGCCCCACATGGGTCGTTTTATAGACGACATCTTATCGTCCTGAAGGTGTTCATGGACACCTAGACGTCATCTACAGG
>UCOL01005920.1:0-10509 GCA_900474335.1 Ormyrus nitidulus | reverse complement strand
TCCTAGTGGACCTCGATTTGCGACGAACACCCCCTCTGCTCCTAGACTACAAGTTACGTAGTAAGTATCATGAGACTTATTTGTAATCGATCAATGTATTACTTAACTCTACATAATTTCTTTCATAAAAATTAGTTTGTTAGGAATATAATAAATCATTGTATATGTAGTGTAAAATAGTTACCTTCACCTCAAGGTCACGGTCAAGGTCATCATAAGTAGGCCCCCTCCAAACTTTGAAACTTTTGTGTTTAAGGTGGTTGTATGGTTTATCGACTTATCAAAGAAATTAGTAAGATTTTGTAAGCACGTAGTGTAAAGTATGTACAATACAAACACCTAAATTTTTATATGCATTAACGTGCAAAATTATTAGTTATAGCTTGTTCAAAATTATTCTCGCAATTTTTACCCGCGTTTGTATATCTATATATACTGCTATCGCGCGTCGTTTGTTTAGTTAAACAAGGAATAGTAGTTGTCTATTTTTAAATTTGAAGTCATTATAAAGATTTAAATTTTACCTTGGACAAGCCGTAATCGTCAGCAATCGAACGACAACTTGCTATAGTAGGTTTGAGCAAAATTATTGGCGCTTTAAGAGGAGGTAATTGAGAAACGTCATATTTTTGTAAAGCCGTTAATCTATTGTATACAGCAGTAATTAAAGCTTCTCGATCTTCCACAAATCGTTTAAGATCTTGAGTTGGTAGCCGTGAAATCAAAGCTTGGAATTTGCTTTTCCAGTCATTGCACTCTTTAAAATCTTCGATAAGCTGAAAATAAATTTTATTAAAAATGTATTTAAAAATAAATAAGATAAATTGTTTTAGAACTGAAAAACATTTAAATACATTGTAAAAATTATTCAGAAATTACCTTAAGTGCACAAACAATAATAAATACCTTAAGTGCACGAACAATAATAAAAGAAATTAACTAAAAAAAACTTCAATACATATTTTGCACTTATAAGGAGATAACTAATAGAATTTGACTCAAACTTTGGGAAGACTGTGGATATTAGAATGTGAATATAACCAGAATTGTAGGATCCAACGCCTCCGTAAATTGAAATAGTCAAGTTACGGAGCGTCCTTTTTTGGTATTCAACTTTGAATTAATATAACTTGTGAACTAGTTTCTTTTCTTTTTTTTTAATTTTACCTCTGTAATTTTCAAAGTTAATTATTTGCGTTGAAAGCTATATTTTTTTCATTTTCCACAAATAATACTTCCAGACGTTAAATCCTAAAATTCTGGTTATCTTTATATTCTTATTAATTAGTATGTTTACGCAAATTACCTCTGCTGAATGGCTAGGTAAGGTCATGTTTAAAACGCTTAGTAAAATATTATTTTGGAATTCTTCTACGCTATCAGCCTTGAATTGTTCTTTGAGGACGGTCTTGAGATGTTCTGGTGCACCGTCAATAAGGAGCAATCGTCCTTGAAAACCATGTGATTCTAATCTTCTCATTAATTCAATTGCTAACGTAGCACCGTACGAGTATCCAACTATAAAGAAGAAACGTCGATTCTTACTTCTCTCAAGTACCCGCTGAAATGACAAATAAAAATAAGTACTCGCATAAATCTCATCTAGTTTCTTGAACTTCGATTTAATTATTTACATTAGGTAAATTTAATGCCTACCTTCAACATCTCATCAGCTATCTCAGGAATAGACTTTTGAGAGTTACTGATTAATCCTTGCAAACACGTAGCCGGTGCTTTAATGTTTGGCGCAAGGGTCAAAAAGACTGAACTCAAGCCTTCAATACCGGGAATAAGGAAGACCTCTTCCCTACCAAGTTCCTCTTTCGATGGTAATCTTTCGCAGGGCTGATTGTTGATTTCTTCGCTACCAGCTAGGCGAGCAAGTAATCTCAGTCCCATAATTTCTTCAGCTTCTTCGATGGCAGCTTTCTTGGCTCGGCGATCTGTGCTCGCTTCATCTTTGTCAGACATTTCTTGTAGTTTGGCAAAATTAAGAGCGCGGATATCCTGAGCTGTAAGGAATACTTCGAACTCGCGTTCCAGCGTCTGTTTAATTTCAACGGACATCATCGAGTCCATTCCAAGCTCAGCAAGCGACGTGGTCAGACTTACGCCTTTCAAGTCCTTCAGTCCTGCAGAGAAAATACACAAAGTAGTAATGAATACATAAAGTACAAATGAAATTAAAATTTTGATGAATTTAAAATATTCTTCAGAAAAATTTCTAATACTCGTAATTAAACGAACTTCAAGATATTTACCCATAATGTTGAGTACAGTATCAACGACAGACAGAGCTCCAGCGCCGCCTGCTCTCTTTTCGGCTACGACCATACTGGCTACTACAGGTCGCTTCTGCTGTAAAAATCCATCTAGTTCTTCGAGGCAAGAGTTTATTTTTTGCTGAAGGGTACCACCAATGATCAATTCTTTATTATCTTCCTGCATATCGGCGACTAGACCAACGTCTCCAACAGCACCCCATTGTATCGCTAATCCCGGCAATCCTTCTAATACTCGTCTTTCACAAATTCTCTCCATCACCTATTAAAATGCCAAATGATAAAACTATCAGAATTAAATCGAACTGTGGATTAGGAAAACTTACAGAGTTGGACATTCCATAATTTGTTTGACCAGCATTTCCTCGTCCGCACGATACAGAAGAGAAAACGACAAAATGTCTCAGTTTTGGGCAAATTTTTCTGGACAGTACGTCGAGATTTTTTGTTGCCCAAGCCTTGGAACGGAAAGATTCTTCAAAGAACTGCGAATTCTGATTCTGCCATACGGCATCTTTAAGTACAACAGCCAGGTTGAATATAGCATCGACCGGGGCACTCTTTGCTGCTGTTTCTAAAATGGCTTGGCAATCGTCACGCTTTGATGCATCTTTGCCCGAAATGATAATTACACGAACACCATAACTTTCCCAGAGTTTCACCCGCTGACGTTGGTACCCATTTTTCAATCCAGTTCGAGAAGTGATGATCAAATGTTTAGCATTACGTAAAACTAACCAATCCGCTAATTAAGGACATTTAAAATATTTAGTCGATATTGGACATTCTTTAATATATATATATTTTAATAATTTTATTTTTGATGATTTACCTAGTTCAAGACCAAAGCCACCGAGACCACCTAAAATTACGTAACTGCGATCTTGCAGGCAATAGAAACGTGGTAGAGCTGGAAGACTCCTGGGGGATTTATTGTCTTCGTGTACTTTAATGATAACTTTACCGTAATGTTTACCGGCAGCCATAAAACGAAAGGCTTCTTCTACTTGATCCTTTTCAAAAATGATTCTATTTTAACAAAGAAAATAACTTTTTAAATCCAAATCAAAAAATAATTAATTCTGGTACAATAGACACAAATTTATCTTGCCTTGTAAGTGGTTTTACTGCACCCTTTTTGATTCCTTCACTCAATAGTCTGCAGACTTCGTTTGCCTTTTCCCCGCCCTCAGCGGATAAACGATCAAACATGACACCAACGAATTTTATTTCATTCAGGAAACACTGCATTCCCAGAGGATTATTGGCAGCCAGATCGAATTTTCCGATTTCAAGGAATCTTCCACCCCATCTCAAACAGTTAACAGACGTTAGCAGCTTCTCTTCAGCAAGACTGTTCAAAACGATGTCAACACCTTCGCCATTCGTCTGTTCAATAATCATCTTTTCAAAGCTGGTGTCGCGCGAGTTACCAATATGACTCTCTGGTATCTGAGGAAAGTGCTTTCGAATGAAATCTCGTTTTTCTGGAGTACCAACCGTCGTGAAGACTTCGCAACCTTCATAGAGAGCCAAGTTTATCGCTGCTTGACCGATACCTCCAGTGCCAGCGTGAATTAATACTTTGTCACCTTTTTTCATGTTGCCTAACAATTACATACATATTAATTTAATGCGTCTAAGAAAGATTATTAAGAAATGAAAAGATTCAGCTTGTATTTACCATTCAGGTAAAGCGCGTAATAACAAGTTCCGTAAACACAAGGTATGGTGGCTGCGTCTTCAAGACTCCAATTCTGTGGTACATCCCACAAGAATGTGGGATCCAGTATGCACAAATTGGCAATAGCCCGACCTGGGACGAATCCCATTACTCGTCTTCCTGTAGATGTAATACCAGAATATTCCAGACCCAGCATACTTTCATGCAGCATTCTGTGCGCCACCGAGACTTCTACAGCAAGTTTTCCAGTTCCTAACATAACGTCCCTAAAAATTTTAACAAATTGTAGGAACATTTTTTAAATATTATTTACGTCATCAAAACTTTACTTGAAATTGATGGGAGCGTAATGAATGTTGACAAGATCCTGATCTTTGCGGTCAAGGTTTTGAATGGGTCCTTGAAACCAAGTCAATGAGCTTAAGTCGCCTCGAACCTTTTGACCCATCCAAGCATGTTGCGCTGCTATTAGCGTTCCCGGCAATGGTAAATGTCGATAGCTTCCCCAGAGACCATTTTCATTAACGACCGATACCGCCAAATCTTTTTGCAGTTCTTTCGCATAAAATGCATTCTGTAGAGAGAATTTAGGAGCTTTAGGATCTTGAATTAACAAACCACGAACAGATTCACCGCCAGGTTCTTTTCTTAAGCAATTTATGAGACCCAGCAATCCTAAAGATTAAAAAAAATTAGAAGAAACGAAAATTTAGTCTTAAAATCGTTGGAAGTTGGATTACCATTTTCATACCCTTCTTGGCCTACAAAAAGTATTCTTACAATTTCATTAGTTTCTTTTTCTAGCTCCTCTGACATAATCACGCGCATTTTATCTACCCAGGTGAATTCGTTATTACTGACGGGAATAACAACTATTTTATCTGGAGATTGTTCTTGCTTCTTCAGTAAAATAAACACTTCGTTCTCAAATTTCTTTTCCAAGATGATATTTAAATTTTTACTTTGGGCTACTGCTTCAATATTGTTGGCTTCCCTGGCTTTTTCGCGTGTCAACAAAAAGCCGCCTTCTTCTAATGCTGATAATAATAAGTTCAAATTTTCTAGTCGATCTTTTGTCAATAAACGATGACCAACTGCTATCACAGCATTTGTTTCAGCAGTAAGTTTCGCAGGGCTAACTATGGGTATAGTTGATGGCCAGTCATCTCCATCAAATTTACTTTTTGTGCTTACAACACTAACGTCAGCTTGAATCAGAGGAAGATCGCCAAGAGATTCGAGTATGAAAGGACTCAATAGTCTATCGGCCAATACTTTATCAGCTTCTTCAATCAGTTCGACAGTCTTTATTTTGATTCCCAAGTGGTTTTCCGTAGCTATGTGTGTTGTAAGTCTACTAATTTCGCGAAGGCCAACTTCAGCTCTATCATAATGTGGAACGAATTTGTATTCCTCAAGTACAGCATCACCGGCAGGTTTTTTTCTTGCAATAGCACTGGCTTGTAAGCCACGAATCTCCACACCACCGCAAACGATCACGTCATAAAGTTTGTTAACGTAAATTGCAAATTCTGAAATAAGTTTAATAATATATGTACATACATATAAATTGAATACTTAAGTAGTCTGCTCGTGATCACACTGTAGTAGCAAATTATCATGATTGTCTTACGTACGCTTTCCTACTTCTCCTTTTTTTATACCCTGAAGGTGTTCCTTCGTGTCGATAACAAGTTTCTTTATGGTGGTAGGAACAAAAAGACCGCGAGTGTCCACACCAAGGATCTGCATCTGCAGCATATTGTCCATGAAAGAAACCCATTCATTGTTCCAGGTAATATGTCCTTTTGTACCGCCGATTGTTGCAGACGTGATATTTTTGTATAAACCAGAGTAATGGTATCCGCGGAGTCTGAGCTCTTTGTAAATATCACGAGTGTCCATTACTTCTTCCTCCTTGACGTCTGGTAAAGGTGCATTTAATTTTTCTGCTGCAGGATTTGAGCAGACTGCTATATAACCTGTTACAACAGCTGCACCGCCTTCAACTACCTCAAACCTTCCCGTACCTAAATATTGATTTCTTTAATAACTAATCGTAATACATATTAAAATATAAATTATTTACATAAATTATTTTACCTTTTGAAATCGTTATTGTAAACTCAATGGTTCCATCTTTAGGAATATTTGTAGCTCTCAAAAATCTTACATCATTAAACACAACGGAAACCTCAGTGTACAATTCACCATGCATCATACCTACAGTTTCCCACACCAAAGCCAAATATCCTGTTGCCGGGAATAAATTTCTCCCGTCAATGATGTGACCAGCCATTGATTCATAATCCGAATCTGTCAGTGATATTTTGACAATGCGTTCGCCAGATGTAATCTTCTGCTGAGACTTATACGATGTCACGTACCAGTCATCTGAATGTTCCCATTTAATTAGTGGTGCGATCATTGGTGTTGAGCGGCTTACCGGAAGTTGAATGGGTGGATAAAGATTTGCTGAAAGTGCAATTTATCCCTTGATTTTGTGTTTTATAAATAGAAGCAGTTTGTGGCAATTGTCTTTTATACCTAGCTTAGGATGCATGCCTACAAGGTACATTTTTCCAAGAGCTTGAAGAAGAAACTCAAGATTGTCACTATGACCTCGCAGCGTCAGGGGAATATTTGCCACGGTTGGTGCAAGTGACCGTCGAACAATAGCTTGAAGCAATCCGTGGGGTGCAATTTCGATGGCTATAGCATCTTTTGGAATCAAAGCTGATACTTCTTCGAATAATACGGCATTGAGTAGATTGTTGGTATGATACTCAGCGGATGAATATTTTGCGGCTGCGGTATCCCATTTATCTATGGGTACTGACGTACTCAACCACTTTGCACTTCGTGGGTTTGGGTTTGGAATAATTTTTTGCAAATAATCCAAGAGTTTCGGTCCAGCTGGTGCAATGTAACGACTGTGATACGGGATATTGCTACATGGAACTTCTCTTGCGAAAATTTTCTTTGCCTGCATATGCACACGTATTTAAACAGTGATTTATGCTTAATAAATAAATTTTTAAACTTTACTTTAAGTTCTTTACCGTCAATTCAGCAACAAACTTTTTCATAGATTCTGCTGGTCCACTAATTGTTGCACTTTGGGATGCGTTGTGACAAGCGACTTCAATATCAGGTGGGCACAATTGTCTAAGTTCTTTGAAGCCCATTCCCACTGCTGCCATTGAGCCGTGAATAACTTTCGTTTCAATGGAAGCGATACCACGAGAGTACGCAGCCAGGATCATTTGCTCAGCAGTAAAACAACCATCGGCATAAGCACATCCCAATTCACCCACCGAATGACCGATTATATTGTTAGGTTCAATGCCAAGTGAATGAAGAACGTCTACTAATCCAATCTGAAAATTTATAAAATTTTTATTAACGTTTATATAAACAATTCCAACAATGAAATGTTAATGTATTCATGAAGACGTAAGTTACCTGAACAGCGGCAATACCAACGAATGAATTTAAAATGTTGTCAAAGGCTGATTTGTCCTTGTTCGTAATTACGTGGTAAATGTCAACACCGAAGGGTTTCAGAGCTGCATCACATTTTTTTATAGCTTCGGCAAAAACAGGTAATCGCAGTAAGGACTCTCCTGTATTAAAGTATCAGTGAAATTTCATTTATAATAAATTCTTTATTTTGAAAACAATATAATAATATAAATCAAACAAAGATCTTACCCATTCCTGGCCATTGTGAACCCATGCCTGAGAAAACAAACCAAACTGGTCTCTTTGTTCCGGGGAAAGATTTCACTTCTGTTGGTGGACTATCAGCAACTCCTTTTTCTGGTAGAATTGTATATCCGCGATACATATGACCGTTTATATCATCCGCGTGAATTTTGTGATATAAATGTACGTATTCCGCGTCAACTGGCTTACTTTTAAGCTACACAAATAAATTAATTTTTTTTTAATAAATTATACGAGTTTGTACCAAAAAATATTAATTGCTCATCTAAATCGTATAATACATTTTTCTTAAAATCTTACTTTATTTATTATGTGATGTACTGCTTCTTCCGTTCGACCAGATGTGACAACTAATCGTGGAAGATTGTCCTTTGGTGCGCCGTTATTTATTTTTTGCTTAGGATTAGCTTTGAGTAATACGTGAGCATTCGCTCCACCAAATCCAAATGAATTAATAGCAATGTATTCACTTGGCAACGGAGTGAGATCCGTGACAACCTTTATTCTTCCTTCTTGCAGTGCTTGAATACTTTGCCTCGGAGTCTTGAAGTTTATATTAGGGGGAATCATACCAGATTCCAGGGAAATTATGGCCTACAAAAAGGTAAATAAAATCAAATTTTGCAAAGGCAATAAATTTCTTATTTTTTTCCGGCAATAAATGCAGCTCACTTTGGAGACAGAACAGAGTCCACTGGCAGGCTCTGAGTGGCCCATATTTGACTTGCAAGATCCGATGAGTAGCGGCTTTTTACGATCTGGGCTGAAAACTCTGTCGATGGCATTGACTTCTTCAGGATCGCCGACTTTGGTACCAGTGCCGTGAGCCTCCACGTAGCCCACTAGACTCGGTGGAATACCGCACTCTATATAGAATTCTTTAAGCAGCACACTTTGCATGTGACTCGATGGAAAAGTGACCCCCTGTTCCTTATAACCGTCGCAGTTCAGCTTGCCGTGGACCACAGTTGCGTAGACGCGATTCGCATCCTTGGCTTTTTGCAAGAACATCATGCAGAAGGCTTCGCTTCGGACGTAACCATCGGCTTCTTCGTCGAAGGCCTTGCAGCGACCATCGACGTTGAGTACACCTAATTTTTAAGAAAAACAAATTAATGTCCACTCGAGAGCAGTCGTTTAGGAATAGAATTTTTCTATCAAATTATTTATTTTTCTTGTTCATCGCGAAAAAGATGTAAAATTTTTTTTGAAATCTTACATTTAGCATTGATTACGAAATGTTTTGGCGTACCTAATTTGAAAAATTGCATTGAAACGTAGGGGTGCAAGCAAAGATTTCCTGCGCCTACAAGGGCAGCATCGCAAAGACCTTCTTGAATCGCTCTGTAGGCATGTTCCAATGCGTAAAGACCGGAGCTGCAAGCTGTGTCTATAGTGTAACTTGGACCATTGACTCCGAGCCAATAAGAAATGCGATTCGATAACATAGCCCGAGCGCAACCTGTAATACCGAAACCGTTTACCTAAAAATAAAAATAATACATAATTAGCCCGAACAATTTTAGTTGTGTAAATTTAGCAAGTTAATTAGCACCAAACTCGAATACAGGAAATGCAAATTTCTGTTTAAAATAAGCTACAGTTCCTCGCTGAATTTTAAAAAGTGTCAAAGTTCAAGGACCAGAAATAAGCTACTCGTACTGATCAATAAATGAAAGACCATTGTAATAGATGAAAATTCACCTGCAATTTTTCATAAAACCAGGTCTTCTCAGACTCTGAGAAGCAAGCTCCGATGAAAACGCCGGTCCTGGTTCCACGCAAATGTTTGGGGTTGACTCCAGCATCAATGATGGCCTCGTAAGCGTGCTCGAGTAATATCCGGCACATTGGGTCCATAGTATGGGCCTGCTTGAAGTGTACTCCGAAAAAGAGCGCATCAAACTTCTCGACCTTGTTTATTTTACCAGTGCGCTGGGGAATTTCCGGATGATCTGCGGAATTAAACAGCACGGATTAGCAAAAACTAGTATGAAAAGAAATGCTCAACGGTGCTGTTTTATAAATTAAAGACAGGCGAATTCTTAGCGAAATTCTACTTCATTTTTTTTTTTTTTTTTTTTTAATGAGGTGAGATTTCTATCCGATTGCGTAACGTAGCATTCAGCCTTTATGATTTGTTCTCACGGTTGCATGAAAATATTGTCTGATGGACTATATGTACCGAGCTTGTTTTTAGAGTCGTGGGAATTTCCATAATTGAATATAAAGCTCGGTACGCAAATTTTTACGAATGAAATACATTAGCATGTGTGCATTTATTTTGTCATGTATTGTATGAGCATCTGCGACTAATGTTTACATTTGTTGCTCTCTTTGTAATCGCAAAGCACGTTCTGACTATAGTGCGAATATGAATACATTAAAATAGATTAATATTTTATAAATATTTAAAAATTGATTTTAAAAAGGTTGCAGTAAAATGTTCTTGAATTTGATTTTCTTAAAATTTCAATTACAAAAGGCTTTAAATAATTTAAATGATTGCATTGAATAATATTAATTATTTTAATGATTGAAGAACCTGGAATACAATAATAAATCGCATCAGTTAGAAAAATATTCTCAAAATTCATCTTTTAATCTCGAAACTCATTAAAAGATACAGAAATTGCGAAACAATTCTACTGACTTATTTGCACAATAGCAACCAATTTTAATCTCTTCTGACCGGCACCATAAATGCATCATTAAAAAATTTTTTTTTTCATTAATTGAGGGTCCCGAAACGATAAGGGGACGAAACGAAATTTCGCCAAATAAGTATTGTCCAATTGATCTTGTTTATCAAAT
>UCOL01005919.1:0-10511 GCA_900474335.1 Ormyrus nitidulus | reverse complement strand
GACTATAACTTTGGAACAAATACAGATTTTTAGACAACATTTTTTTTAATCGATAGGATTTGATCTCACCTTTCAAATTCTGGGAGTTAAAGTACTTTACAATTAACTGTTTAAAAGTTATAAGTGGTTAAACAAAAACCGATTTTTTTTAGATTTTCGATAAAAGAGCTCATAACTTTTGAAAAATCGAGCGTTAAAACGAATGGACGCGGCTTTCTTCATATTTTAACATTAGAAAACATATCCAGAAGTTACAAGGAAATCCGTGACCCAAAAATGGTGTCCTCTCCTAGTAAGTAACAATTGTAAATGAATTTATTGAAAAACATTTAAATCACGAACATTTTAATTAACTCTCTAGTAATTACATGAAAAGAAGTACTCGTTATTTTACAAAGATAAGTAACCGGGTACATTTTTTAACATAGTGAAAAAAAAAAGATTTAGTTTGTATCACGTAAACTGTATGTAACCTTCGATTATCTAACCATTATTTAAAAAGACAAAACTCACTCATTAAAAACAATCATTTCTACCAAAAAGTACACTCAAACACTTTAATATTATAAATGTCATTTTTAAAAGGATGAGCGCAAAGGACCACTTTCGTATACGCAAGCATTAACTAAATTAGCATTTGCGCTCATCCTGTTAAAAATAATATTTCACACACGTGAGAGAGATCATTTTTGACTCATGTAAAACACATACTAGTCAAAAAATCACCTTCCTAGAACTATAGTTTAGAAAAGCAGTTTTATATAATTGTATGTGTGAAGTTGCTGTAAAAAGTACTTGGTTCATGCGTTTATAAAACAATTACAAAACAAGACAATAAGTTAAAAAAGTACATGCAACTGTCAAATTCGAAATGACTCAAAAGCAATCGCATGCACTTTATGAAAACAATTTTCTTGAGTGCATAAAACCATCATAACAAGAAAATAATGTTCAATAATGATACTTGCAGTTAGGTGATATTTAAATGCATGCAGTGAAAAATATTTTATTAATTGAAAATAAAAATACACAAGTGTTAATAATATTGTACAATTATACAGGACGTTCGAAATGTTCCGGCATCCCCTCGGATTTTATTATCAATTATCTAAACAGAAGATCGATAGGATTTTCAATAAGAATTCCAATAATGACCTTGTACTTGACCTTGGTCACGACTTTGACATGATTTTTTGGCGCTCGTGGTATAAAATAAAATTTGATACTATATAGGATAGAAATTGATTATTAACCTCGTGAGACATTTTTTGCACGAGCGAAACTAGAGGATAAATAATCAATTTCGACACCAGTGTCGAAATGTATTAATAAGTGATTCTACGCAGGAAAAAAAATAAAAGTAATTTGAATAATTGTTTCATGAAAACTTTCATTTTTAATTGCCATTTAACCTGCAAGATGAACCTGCAATTGATTAATTTTAAAGTGGTAAATTGAATTTTCTCTAGTAATTATTAGTCAAATACATGTAATTTTTTTATTTGATTTGAATTAATTGCTGAAACTAATGTAAATAACCATAGTAAAATATTAGTAATAGTAAAATTATGACTGTACTATGTGATACATATAATCACAATACCATATATAATTTAAAATCCTTATAAAACCAAAAATAGTACATGAATTTTACAAATTATTTTTAATTTTAAAAATCTGGTAAAAAACAAAAAAAAAGTTATCGATCATTGAAAAAGATCATTTATTCAATAAGATACAGATATTAAAAAGTTTTTTTTTTGTTAGAAACAAAGGAACCATATTAACTAGAGTATTTTTTTTATTTGAAATTACTGGTATTTTTATGCTCTTTAAAATGCTCTATGTTCGATTCAAGTATCTCAATCCTACCATTAAAAAAATTTTCGAAAAATTAAATTTTTCGAAAATCGAAAATTGGAGATAAAACGAAAACGAATAATCGGAACAAAAAAAGGATTTTTATACTGTCATCGAAAGATGCAAATCCATTCAGTAGAAGCTTAGATCAAGGTGCGCGCACACACACACACATCCATACAAACATTTTTCAAAAACCATTTATTCTTATTTCTGACACCTCAAAATACAATTATAACAGGTTTTTAGAACAACTCCAAAAATTACTATCTCTAGGAGGAAGCAAAACGAAGAAAACAAATTACGTGCTCTCATCAAAACTGAACAATAAGAATTAGAGTACAGGTACATACGCAAAGAATTAATGAGCACCTATATACCAAAACAATTTTCTCAAAAAAATTTTCTCAAAATAAGGGATTTTTGCTTTATAGTCCTAAAAAATGTTTTCAAAGATTTTCTATCTCAAGCATTTTTATCAGCGTTCTTAACGAGAAAACAATTAAGCTTTATAATAAAAAGAGATAATTTATAATCTTTATTAACTCTCCCAGACGGCAAAACTATTTCAAATGAATTCTTTTTAAGTCAATTCTGCTTCCCAGTTGAAAAAATCAGTCTGATTCCATGTGGATTCAGTCTGAATCCACGTGAAATCAGACTGAATCCACGTGGAATCAGACTGAATCCGATTGATTTTTCCAACTGGGTTAAAAAGTATTCATTTGAAATAGTTTTGCCGTCTGGGATCTAGAACTCATATGAAGTTAAAATAAGATTTGAATTTAATAATTTATTTATTTATATGATCTCGGCTACATTTCATAAGATTCCAACGAAAATTGAAATAAAATTTTGTATAACTCAGTCAACCGTATAACATTTCTTATATTATTTAAAAGATACTGTTGCATAGGTTTTTATCTTACACTGGATTGTGCCAGTGTTTATTGTATTTATATAAAATTTCAAAGTATAATAATATAGAATAAATTTATTTTTATTTATTCAATACAACTAAATATGTCTGATAACACAATCTTTTTATTCTTTCAAAAATACTATTATATTAATATTATATTAATAAATAATCATTAACTCCAATATAAGATAAATTTAAATTATATTTCTTAAGTAGAATACATATAAACATTAGACATTAAAAAATTATTACTATTTAAGTAATTTGACAGTTATTTTTATAAAAAACGTTTTACAATAATAATCTTCATTTGCAGAAATGACCATTTATGTAAAATCAAAAATACGACTAAAGCGAATACGACTAATAAAGCAAGAATTACTATAAAAATTGAAATTAAAAGTAAATTACCGTAATTTTAATGAAAATGTAACATTTTTCATAAAGCAACTAATATATGATATTTTTAATGCAGATATTATTTTTCTCAAGCAACATATCATAAACAAGATGTCATATTAATTAATAAGATTTTTATCATCGTTACAGTTTGTTTCTGAATTTTACATATTTAAATTTAAATAAATTATACGCATACATTAATTGCTGTATGAATTAAAGTTTATTTGTAGTTTAACTTTAAACTTTCTTGATTTTTAGATATTAAGAAACTTTTAAGAAATTTAATTAAAAGTAGGTTCTTTTATTGTGTTCTTAATTTATTTGCAATAATTTTCGCTTGATCTTGCGCATGCGCTACGATGTACGAAAAGCGTCAACTATTTCAAGCAATGGGCGGATCTAGAGGCGGGGCTTATTTACTTGAACGTTCGTCGGAATCGACCTCCTACCCAGTATGATCCTCCTCTTAACGAAGGTTCAACCCCTCTATTTAACTGTCGCAACTTTATGCCCTGGGGTGGTTAGCGTGCAAAAGGAAGGACTGGTTTACATGCATTCGGCTTCTGATATTTGTGGTTGTAGACTTTTCTATATTAGTAGCGATATCAGTTTTGATCGAACTTCGAATCGTGCAAGTTAGTGTCTTAAAAACATGTTCAGTTTATTTAATACTTCAAACAATAAATTATATGATTCAACTAAAAAAAATGTATATAAATAATAAAAGATGCCATTAAATTATTTTAAAAGAATATTACTTTACAGCAAATAAATCTTATAATTTACGTAAAATGAATTCTATATATACCAGTCGCATTGCGCCAGTGTTAAGTACTACAAATAAGGTAAACAATAATAAGTTTTAATAATCATGAAAAATGCTTTGTAAAGAAGACGCTGCTACTATGAATTTCAAAATTCTTTGGATTTAAAAATTATGACCGTATAATTTTGGCAAATATTCAATAAGTGAAATCGTAATTAAAATATTTTTCTTTTGTTTAGTATAATACTGATTCATATTTATGAACAACATATACATATACATAGTTTTTTATTAACTATCTTATTGTAATCATATTTTATTTAAATGTTTTACTACATATTTACGTTGTTTATATCAAATCTTTACAATTATTAATCAACAGTTTTTTTTCTTGCAGCTATTAAATAAAATTGAATTCTATCTTAACAATGAATTGTACGTAATAAAAGAGTACTTTTATATTAGTCTTTATAAGTTCATTAAATGAGAATATCTTTTATTCGCCTTAAATTTAATTTCATTTAATTTAAACAAGTTTTCAAAATATTTTAAAATAATTCATAAAACGCGACAAAAAATTTAAAGTTTCTTGACATTTCTGAATGATTATTGAAATGAATGGTTTCTTACCTGTGTAGAAAAATAAATAAAGAAAGGAAGGATTATTTAATTAAACAGTCGACATTCCAAGTTTCTTTTTATTTAATAAATTCATTATCAAGATACTAATTAAATAACACAAGTGTGTTAAACATATATATTTTACAAAATCAACAACATAACAAAATTTAATTATTATCTTACAGATATCGGACTATTTATCGATAATCAATAGTTAAAATTACTTTGCAATTAAAAAGATATTGGAGCTTGAATATTAGTTATCAATCACATTCCTGTAAGTTAATTATACACGTTTTAAGGTCCAGAGGTAAACATAGGTGTTTGTAACAATTACAATATAGTTGTGACATCAAATAAATAATGTTTGTATATCGCGATTTAGATTACATGTGTTGTTTTATTTATTTAAACTATTATTTGTGTATATCGATCATATCATTTCTGAGATTAATTTCTTCTTTTTCGCTGCATTATGAAATTACTTCCTCCTAGACGGAAGCTTTGCGATAGTAATTTTTGGACTTGTAAAAATATGTTATAATTATATTTTTAGTTGTCAAGAATATAAGAATAAATTATTTTTTCAAAACGTCTGTATGAATTATGTATGTGTATGTGTGTGCGTATGTGTGAATACCGTTGTGGATCTCTGCTTCTATACTGAATGGACTTTCATCTATCGTGGCTCATTTTTTTGGTTATTGTGTTTCGATGGCAGATCAAAGATTCTGTTTTTGTTCCGTATATTTGTTTTTGTTTTATTTTGAATTTTCTATTTTCTATTTTCGGCAAATTGATTTATCATTTTTTTAAGGATAAGATTGAGATATTTGAATCGAACAAAAAGCATTTTAAAGAGTATAAAAATACCTATAATTAAAAAAAACAAATTACTTTAGCCATGCATTGTAGTTCTTTTGCGTTTAACAAAAACTTTTTTTTTTTAAAGCTTATAACTCTCAAATTAAGTTATCAATTGTTCTTAAAAAATAAATAACTATAATCTGTAAAAATTTCAAGCAATTTTGTTAAATATTTTTTGAGTAAAAAGCTAAATACTGAAAAAATGAGTTTTCTATGTCCAATGATTACGGGAGTAAAAAGACTTTAATTTACTTGAAATTCTGAGAAAAGGTAGATTTTTTATATATTTCGGTCGATTTCATTGCGTAGCTTATGAAATTTATTTGGTCTAAAGATATTAAGGTTTCATTATTTTTTCTAAAAATTATTGAATGGCTATAACATAGTGAGTAATCGGTCTTTTTCAATAATCGACCGCTTATTTTTTTCGTCTCTTACGAAATTTTTAAAATTAAGAAGAATTTTTTAAAGTCGTTTACTAGTTTTTATTTTACAACGATTTTAAATTTATATGGTATCGAGATTATATAGTACAGTCATATTTTAAGTTATTTATTTTATTATGATTACTTACATTAATTCCATCAATATAGTTCAAATCAAATACAAAAAAATGAATTTTCAATGTTCAATATTTTAGTAGGAGTTAGTTGCATTTTAAAAATATAAGATAAATTAAGTTTGGAGGAAGCTAAGAGCCAATGAATTGACAGCGGTTTTTTTAATGTTTGCGTATAAAATAGACTACTCTTATTCTTTTATTTAATTTTCTACTATGCGTGTTATTTGCCCATGCGACAGAATTACTGTTCAAAATAAATTCTTTTTAAACAATGACTTAAAAATAATTTAATTGGAATATTTTTGCCGTCTGGATTAATCGGAGTACATTTTTGGAGTTATAACCTGAACAGTTTATTTTGTAAACATTGGTGTATAAAATACAAAATTTATGTATATTTTATAGTATTAAAAAAATAAGTTTCATTATAAGAAAAAAAAATTAGAAATAGAATCTGTTTATTCAATTGTACAAGAGAAGTACTATGTGATGGCCAATTTAAATTTCATTAGCTTCTAAATATGAAAATAAGCTTAAATAATTCTTTTTTTTCCCACCACAATTTGTGGCATTCATAACGAAATCGTTTGAAACTTCATAAGCTACAACTTATTGTTATACAGCATAATAGAACCATCATGTATCTATCAAACTTTAACTTATAGATTCAAGATTTTAAACAGACATTTATTAGAAGGCTTCGGAACTTACAAATTTTTAAAAACAGTTTGCTTTTTTGCAAAAATAGAATAAAAAATCTAAGCAAATCTTAAATAAAATTTGATACACATTTTTAAACTTTAATCAATATGAACAACATGTTTTAATGTTAATGTTATTATATTTAGATTGATAAATAAAAAAAAAATTTGATACAATTTTCATTTTGTTAATTATTATGCTAATATATTTTAAAAACTGCGATATTAAAACTTTCGTAATTTTTTTAGATTGGTATCATTAAAAAATAAGAATAATTGTTTAATCTTTACAAAGCCCAATTTCTCCATTTTTCGATTCTCAAAAAAAAACAAACAAAAAAAAACAACTTTGAAATATGGAAGAAATGAATTTCTATAAAGCCTAAGTTTTCACCTGTACAAAAGGAAAATTAAATTAATAATGACTTTTAACCTTTATATTATATTAATATCTTTATAATTTCTTATGAAATGATCCGAGCCTAACCAGAAGTCATCCGATTCAGAAATATTAATTTACAATTTTGGCTTTACTGTGCGCACTGAGCCGTTTCATGGTTTTGAATGTGAATTGACTTAAAATGTTTAGCTTTTATGTTATTCATGTCTGAAGAATTTTTTTTGTGAAAATTTTTTAATTATATATTTTTTGAATCTAAAAAATGGCTGCCAGTTAATTCATTGTAAACTAAAAGTCGAATATTTACCTTGTTGATATTGGTGACTATATGATATACATAAGTTGCAGTAAATATAATGGTTCATTGTATCGTTTTTTCAAAATTATATTCCATCGGAATCTGAAAGAACAACTTCAATTACCCCAAGTTATATACCTTTGATGAAAAATTTCGTGAGATTTCAAAGAAATTACAAGCACTGAACTTTGCGTAAAATCTTTGACCCAGCCAGCGATAATGGTTAATACGGTTTTTATGGCAAGATGAGACTTACATGTTTCCGAAGACCAGAATGTTGGTTTTCTAGTAAATACCGACACATAATTTTTTATTTGCATTACTGAGTAAAATTGTCAACTTTTTAGACTTGAAATTGTAGATCTAGAGCTCTACTACGGATGTTTGGCATTATAATTACCCCCTGCTAATAAATTACGATAGTTTTTCAAAGAATTTAATGAACATTTAATCTTTTATTGACAACGGTCCTTTATAGTTCTCAATTGTAACACTACTATTGGGTTTAAATTTACTTTATTCTATTGTATATTTATGTAGTACATTAAAGAGAATTTTTTATGTATGATATATATGATTGTATTATCTATAGTTTGAAAATTTTAAATAAGTGTTTTATCAGGAAGTATTTTACTTTCCAGCTTTTTGTTTATTGGCCCATTCATGGTATAGTTCACATAACTATATTTATCTTGTTACTCATTTTAAAATGTGATGAATAAGAACCAACATAAGAGAAGGCAGCCAGTAAGTTAATTTTTAAGCCTACTCAACCATTAACAACATTAATACAAAAACAGTGAATTCTTTTCCCCAACCATATTACAGAATTTAAATTTACTAGTAAAATCCAACGCACTATTTTCTTTTTTTGAGGTTATACGCGCAATTTTTCAGTATGATTTTACTTTACTTGATTTAAACATATGATAGGAAAGTCTACTAATTTTATAAATGCTAATTTTAAAAATAAAATATTAGTCCTTTTTTTTGAAGTATTTCAATTTAAATATTTAATTTCAAACATTTCAAACAATCAGTCTTTAAAGGCTTCACAACATCCGACCATCACTTTTTTATGAGAGAGAATTTGAGTCTTTATAATATCAAGTCATAACAAAGATTTGCGTTAATTGGGCTGGTTGTATATATAATATAATACTATGAAAAATTACGAATGTGAATAAAAATATAAGTATAATATTTATTGTATTTCTAAATATTATAATTCATTGCAAGCACCATTTGATTTTCACTTTAAGGTTAAATGTAACTTTTTTGCATTCAACAAATAATTTCTTCTCCAACCTAGTGAAAATGGAAAATTTTCCAAACTTTGTAAAATACAGCCAGTTTTGGGCAGAACCCTGCATAATACTACCTAACTATAAAATATTAAGACGACCGCTCTTGTTTTCTCTAGGCGAGTGTCTTTTGTTTATTTAGCGGGGTACTGAACTTGTTACGGCGTGCCTGTCGTTCAGTTGGCCACTGACCTTTGTCGAGTGTAGAAGTCTGGCGTGTCATATAATAAAGACTTAATATTATAATTAAATCGTTTCCTTTTTATTTCTAAAAACCCAACAATCTATCAGGTTTTCGGCCCAGGCGGGTTAAGCATTCCGCTTCCACTGCGTAATTGTGTTTGTGCGTTTTCTTTTGTGAAAGGCTATTTTGTGGTGAGGTGAGAGGTACGAGGTGCGAACAATTTTTGACTGCGAGCTTTGTTGCCCTTCTGGAAAATGAACCGAGAGTCACCGTAGGAGGAAAGCTTCAAGGTGCTGCTGGAGGATGAATGTGCACAAGGAGAGAATTCTGAAGGTATGTGCCAGTTTTGCACTCGCGTTAGTGAATAATACGGATGTGCTGTGTAGTACTGCGTTTTGTAATGGCACATAAGGCGTGAAAATAAATATGTCCGCCTTGTTACAAATTGAATTATTTGAGTAACAAATAAATTTTGAAAAATATTTTTGAAATCGAAGCGCATTTAAAATTAAAATTAGAATAGGCGAGATAAGATACAATAAAATAAAATTCACATGGTGTGAAATCGAGGCGTGTTCAATATTAAAGTTAAAATAGGCGAGTTAAATTAAATTAAATAAAAATTTAAAAGGTGCGCAAATTTTCAAATTTCTATCGGAAATATTATATAATTAATATGAAAGTTGAAAGTCGTTGCCGGCCGGCGTGTGGGTCGTGGTGCGGCGTGCACACGTGGAGATCAGGAGAGGTGTGAGTGAGAAGGCGAGAGAGAAAGAAAATAGCGGCACCGTACAAACAGTGCTGCGAAAAAAAGGATTCTAACATGACTGCTGCGCCAAATAAGTTGGCTCCCGCTGCTGTAGGCTAAATTCAGGAGGCAAATAAAGTGAGTCAGACAGATCGCGAAGGCCACCTGAATTTGCGCGCGAAATCCAGTGTTGGATAAAAAAAGATTCCACGCGCCAATTCAGGTGACCTCCGCGGTCTGTCTGTCTAACTTTATTTGCCTCCTGAATTTAGCCTATAGCAGCGGGAGCCAACTTATTTGGCGCAGCAGCCATGTTAGAATCCTTTTATTCGCATCATTGCGTACAAAAGACTCGAGCAATAGCAAGAGATGTGTAATAGTAAACACAACCTCTTCTTCCACGCGTGACCGCTCACGTACGCGTTTTCACAAATTTAAATTTGAAAATATGATAAATATGGCGAGAATAAATTTTTACAGCTGATAAATTAATATAAATTTAGAAACACTTAAAGGACATGTTCAAATTAAGTGAAAATCGGATGAGAAAATTGTGATTTTTATCAAAGATGAAGTTTTAAGTTTAAAAACTGAATCTGGAAAAGAATATATTACAGGTTAGTTGGAAAGAGATAAGATGTGATTCTAGATGAGACAAATTTAAATCATGTTTATTCATTTTATAAGTGCATATGTGTTCATAGGCTAGCATATGGAACACATAACAATATGCACGAAAATTGAATTAAAATATAAAGAAAACAAAATTAAGCTCTGAGAATTAGTCGGAGAGAGAGTACTTAAGGTGGGTCGAGCGCTACGCAAATTACTGCAGAATTATTTAAAATTGAAAAGAATGATTCTTTAAATAAAAAT
>UCOL01005918.1:0-10508 GCA_900474335.1 Ormyrus nitidulus | reverse complement strand
GCCGGAAAGCCGATATATCGGCTCGGTCCATGATAGGAACATTGTACATAGTTGATGGGTGATACAAGACATGAATTTGGGCACTTTCAAAGGAGGTTTCGAAACCTCAAAACCCGGCCTTTTAAAGGTTAAAAATAAGTTTTATAATTGATTGATTTCTATCATCATTTATAGGCTTTCAAAGGATATCACGTATATCAATTAAATAGACAAATGAATAAATCATTAAGTGATTAACTGCTCAATTTATCACTTACATTGAAATACTCACGTTGCAAACAGAAATTGATTGTCATAAATGTAACTAATACATTCTAAAATCAAATATAGGAATGTTCTAGTTAAAGTTTATAAATCAAGTTGATGCATTCAAGTTAGTAAAAATAAAAATACATTGATTTCAGTATAAGATACTTCTCTTTCTTGCGTTGCAAACCTTATAATCCAATGTATATAGTTACTCTGTTCAGACATAATTAATATCTCTTTTTCTCCTGGCTGCTGTTTTACTCCGAAGCAAACGAGTACATTTCCTATTTTAATGAATAACCGTACTTTGTATCCGTTAATCGATCTCCGATTATTGTGAGTATTCCACTTTTTATACAAAAATCCGTACGAATCGTATAAATTGATACTTCAGTAGATAAATTAACAATTCTTGAATCGGAGTCGATTAAACGACTATATGTCTACACCAATAATACGGTTCGATTTTTCGATAATTCCCCCAGTGGAATACTCTAATTACGCCAAGCTCAAAATACGTTTTTCAAATGACGGGAGCATCGAATTGCAAAAATTGTTGTTATAAAATTGTACGCAATTAACCTTCTGACAGCCTGCATTTTTCCTACTAAAAAAGTGTAACTTTCTCGAAATTTTCCATATAAATGTTTCTTAAGTAAGAGTATATGTGGGCCGATCATGGAATGACGCCATATGGCGTCATGCCGGCTGTCAGAAGGTTAAAAAATAAAAACTGTGAAAGTTAAAAAGTATTATTGTATTGTATTCGAGATACTGTGATTGAAACTTCGTGTTAAAATGAACAAATTGAAAATTTGAAAAAGAGACTTTCAATGTGTATTATAAATCTGAATGTATGTAGTAGACTCGATTGTCTCTGTATCTGTATTTTCTGTTGTCTTCGTTCGTTTTATTACGGATTGCAGTTTTTATTACAGTGGCATTACGTAAAATTAAAGTTTACATCTTTTTTTTGTTAATTAAATTATAATCAATTATTTAAACCATTTTGAAGGATGAGATTGTGCAAAAAATTGTAATAATAAATCGTTGAAATAATTAAAAAATTGTTGATATAATAAGCAACTTAAACTGATACAAGCACTAGCACACGTAAACTCTTTATCTATTGTTATGAATCCAATAATTTACTGGATTAGACTGTTAATACGTTATATTAACTGAGATATAATAATAAAAATTAAGGATTAATTACATTCTAAAAATTTTCAACAGTGAACGAATTAATTTATAAATTTATTACTGTTTTTACTGAAAAATATATTAGTATGCTTGATAAATAATTATTTTTCTTATTTTACATATATTGTGTTATTAACAACGATAAATGAACCTCATTTAATGTAATCTTGCAATGATATGACTGAGAAATCTATACAGCGTGCGACTTCACTCACGAAAGTGCAGGTGCTGCTTTGCAAAGATCAGCACCTCTTGTGAAGCTTACTCAGTAGTTTCCACCAGTAACTTTTCTGCCTTATCAGACTATGCAATTCACGTCGATCATCTTTTCTTTTCATTTAAATTTTTTCGCCTTTAAATTTTAAGCTTTATTTCCATTTAAATGGGGTTTGTTGGCTAATTACGCTTGTAAAATATGTGCAAATAAAATTTTATAAACAATTAGTCGTAACTTGTAAAATAGGAAACTGTTCATTGATTTTGATATCATAAATTATAAACATTATGCACAACAAGAATTGAATCGTAATTAAATTATTTCATTTTATTAATTGCGAAAATCAAAAATTTAAAGAGTATCTATAAAATACTGATTTATATTATTGCGATGGTAAACGTTTTTTACATGCAAATTCCATCTTTAAAATTCAGCATATTGTACACGAAGGTAGGAATTATTTCAAAATTTGGTTGAAATAACAAAATTCAGGTATCCATATTAATTCTGCCCACAATAATTTAAATTATTCATAATGTTAATTTCCAATTTTTAAAAAATTTTTAAGAATATATCACGATATATTTAATAATGAACTCTTTTCAATTTTCGAAAATTATTTAATTAAATTAAATTGTTTTAATTAATCTCAATTTTTCCCTATGATAAGCAAATTATTTTATTAAAATATAATTTAATTATCATATGGAACTCTTATACCGTCCGCCATCAGAGACTCGGCATCCCTTAGTACCTTCAAGCAGCTAGCTTGAAAAAAATTCACAGACTTAGATTAAGAAATTAGACAACTGTATTGCAAATAGATTTTAACAGGACAAACAAACTTTCATGACATAGCTTATGTATCAAATTATTTTGACTGTCATAACCTGACTAAACTGTATTCCTGGGTAGCGTAACGCTAAACCACTCATTTATATTCTTTATACAATAAATTACAAAAAAAATAAATGTATTTAATTTCGATAAAACTTAATATTAAATTAATTAGCTACAATCGTCAACTAGAAACTGCTAACTAATAGAAACCCATACAAATTTGCTACCATGGAAACTGAATGACGAATATCGATTGGTAAAGCAATGTAAATTATTAAAAAAGAATAGAAAATATTGACGAAACCTGCAAATGGAAGTGACGCTCATACTAGGGAGTGCACAACCAGGGTGGTATTCTACAAGCTAAAGCCAAATATGAGGGTCCGTTCGTAATTCGCTTTTCACATCACGCAAATTGGCTGTCTCCAAAATGAACAATTTCCTCTCCCCGTTAACTGAATTTAGACAAACGAGAACATTAGTTCTGAGACTGGAAAGTGAATGTTCGAACCTCGCTCGTTTAGAAAAGTTAATCACTGATGGGATTTGTGGATATAAATTATGTTTAAATGCAAACATGCTTTTTCAAACAAAGCAGATAATAATAATATTTTTTCAATAATTATAAATACATCCTGCATTTTATTTGAAATTTTGAAAACATTAAATCAAGTTGAAATGAGTTAATCCGGTAATCCAGGAACTACTATAAAAGGACACTTTGAAAAAACAGTTATTTGTCAATCTTACACCCCTTTTCCAAAAAAGGGTGGTAACTGATGATAATTAATTTAATGACAATTATGAATAAACTGTGCAGTTTTGAACAATAGCTACACTGCATTTTCTTGGTGACGTCATTTTCGTGCCTTCAAATAACTCTATTAGATTCTTAATCATCTATCCTAAGCTGATGAGCGAATTATTCGAAGCACCTTATTCAATTCCCTTTCAACTCGTCAGTCCTTTGTTATGTTAGCATTCAAAGGTAAATGCACGTTCATTCTCTTCTTGCTTATCTAGACGAAATAGTAAATAGAATCATTGCTACGTCCCTTTTTGATTCTTTTTAGAATTGTTTTTGATATCAAAATTCTTTACTCTGATTTTTTCTGGTAATGAAAAAGAAAGTTATGCAAATTTTTAAACTTCTTCCTTTTCGAGAAACATTACTTATGAATCATTATTTTAATTAATAATATTCACTTAAATAAGAGAAATTTTTAGATAATTGCGATTGCATATATATATATCCAAACCCAAAGCTTGAGATGGCCGGGAGAGAAGCTCTTCGGAGCTTATCACTTTTATGAGATTGATAGAAAGCAAATTTTACTCTTGATGTACTTTTTCGAAGCTGCGCGGCACATCACTGATGCGTATGATATGAACGCCTAAAGTAGAAAAGCTTAAACAAATGCAAAAAGCGAAGTGAAGAACACAAGTACACTTTTTCTCTTTTTACAATTTTATTCTGCACTGCAGATATTGCCGCGCAGCTTCGAAAAAGAACATCAAGAGTAAAATTTGCTTTCTATCAATCTCATAAAAGTGATAAGCTCCGAAGAGCTTCTCCCCCAGCCATCTTGAGCTTAATCAAACAGTTCTTATCATCCTGGACCCGGCTGTCGATACCATCTAAGGCTACATCGGCAACATAACTGCGCTCGTACGTTACGTCATGACGAATAATGAGGTATTTCCCCGCGGGGAAAATGTGCAGTAAATACTGCCGACGCCGTTGCCTCGCCGATGTATATAAAAGCGAATCGTTTTCGCCTATCTTACATTTCTGCGGCTGTAAAAGTCTCGCAGCATTGTACTTTATGCGCCGGGGCATCTTGAATTAGTGCGTGTATCTACTGGGATTTTCCTCCCGATGTTGCCTTTTTAAAGCGATTTGAAAGCGCTTTCAGGAAGAGCTCCGCTATCTAAAGCGCTGCCTGCCTCGGGCCATTTAACGGTTCTTATTACTTATTATCGAAACACTATTCATAAAAAACCAGCCAGCTTTTATATAACGCTGAAAAATGGTCATCAGGGATCTTTCAGCAAGTGGCCTTGCCTTAAATAAGAGTTTTAATATTAATAACAGGATTACAGGAGTGCGAAGAGGAAGAAAAAAAGTGAGGAAAAAGAAAAAATCCCGGCCGTGCAAGCGGAAGACAAGCTGTATCCGCCAGAGATGCAAAAAGCATCAGGCTGCGGATTCCGAGGCACTCGACAGGATTACGACTGGGAATGACGACGGATGCCGACTAAAAAGAGGAGGGAACAGAAACTCGGGGAAAGAGGGCGAGGACAGGAAAACGCATTACATGGAAGAAAAATGCATTTGGCTCTACGTATATATATATATATATATTTAGGCTTAATTATTTCTTCTATATATATACTGCACCGAGAGAAAAAATTAGTTTAAGCGACTGGCTCGTTCCATTAATATTATTTCTGTTAATTTAAAAACTGAATTTAAATTAAATATTATAAAGAATAAACTTTTAACTGAAAAAATTTTTTCTATATATAATAAAATAAAATGTTTTATTTTAACAAATTATTTATTAGTTTTAAGACAAAAACTTGTTGAATCAATATAATTATTTCAGCTAATTTAACAGAAAATAATTATTCTTTCAACTAAAATTCTCTTGTTTCTTCGCATTGAACGGCGCGTGGTAGTTGCTTGAACTAATTTTTTTTTCTCATTAATTAAAACGCATTCAAACATTCAGGTTTATTTACGTATGTAGTTCAAAATTTCCGACTCCTCTGCCTTCCATTTCACAACACTTCGCGCACTTAATTAAAAGCTCTTTTTATAATTTCGTTTATAAGATTTTCATTCTGCTGCGCATACATTTTTTATCATTTCGCAATTATTAAAACTTAAATATGCAGCATTCCTTATATATATATATTTTTTTTTAACAGCAGCACATATCACGAGATCAAAAGCAAAAACGTAAAATAAATTAGCATGATATGAGATATATGAGATTATATCTCATCCCAGCTTTTTACCCTATATAATAATCAAGAATATACGCGTTTTTCCATACGCTAAACTTTTTCCGCGGCGCAAAGCGAGACCCGACAGTCGATTGGTCCATCCTTGCGTGCGAGACACGGCCGAGGCAGAAATGGAATCTTGACAGAGGCAGACGGCGGAAAGCTCATTTGAGAAGCAGCAGCGCCGGCACCTCGGCAGCAGCGAAGAAAGGACGTAAATAGAGGCGAAGGAAGGTAAGGTGCAGGAAAGCGCGCAAGAGCCGGAGACTGCGGGGGGCGCAGGAAGAGAAGAAAGAGAGGGATAAGTCGTACGTCCGCTCTGCGGAATTGAGCTACTTCTTTCGTGAACGATGCACGCTACGTGACTGCAACTTCTCCCATATTTCGCGAAGCGCCGGGGATCAGGAGCAGAAGGAAAAGCCAGTTTCATGCCCCCCCATAAATTGCCGTCCCGGAAATCGACGCTCTCTCCCTCCTTTCGGTGAATGGGGAACACGAAAGAAAAAAAAACAAAAAGAAAAGATAAACGAAACATCGCGCACGCATATACGGAGCGGACTTCGTGCTCGAGTTAAAGGAACCCTGCGCGAAATTGTCTCTTTTTCAAGTAGTACTAAAATCGGACGCTGCTCTGCCTTTTTATTGCGGTACAAAGCGGCGTAGTTTTTCAATTATGGCGGCTATATTGGCGGAGCTTTGCTTTTTCTGTTCTGCGCGCTCTCATTGTTTCCGTCGCAGATTGAATTTAATTAGTATCGGTTAAATGAATTGTAAAATTTTACGGACACGGAATGCAAGTCTCCGAGTAACGGCTGTGTATATCATGCAAATAAATGAAATTTTACTATAAAGTTCGGTTAAAAAAGGAAATGAATTTTTACGTTTTATTTCGTTACCAAAACTTTGTCTGTTATCTTTAAACGGGCAAAAAATTTGATGAATTGAAAGGTTTTCGATTCATCTCATTTCAAACATTGTTTGCATGCATTTCCAGGAAATCCTTCATCGAACAATTATTCCATTTGTGTTTTCTAGTCGATTCGATCATCATTCGTGCATATAAAATCTTAATTTTTACTGTTAGAACACACTTTTAACTGTTAGAAAAAAAAAGCATTACCGGTATGCGGATTCGCGTAATAACTTTCTCCCTGATAAAATATTTCAGTGGGAAGCGTAAATCCGCGTATGTCGGCCGCTTTTTCCAATCATTTTTCCCAGGCTTGTAAATTATGAAAATCATAAATCTACCTTAAGTTTTATGGCATTGCGACCAAAAAAAAAAAAAAAAATATAACGAGTTCTCTTCAGCAAGTGAGCATCATGAATATTTAATACCCTGCCGTAATTACGAGCCCGTGGCAACGTCATCTCGTCACATGCTGAACTGAAGTTTCACAAAAGGTAGATGGAGATGCAAACAGAGAAACCCACCAGTAGTAATGTAATATCATACAAGCTTTAAAAAAAAAAAAAAAAAAAAAAAAAAACACCAACGAGAGAAGAGTGCAGAGCTACAGGCATAATCAACTTTCATAACTTCCCAATTGGAGGCTTTTGTTTTACTAAAAAAGCGCCGCTGTATGCGCTGAAAGCGTCATTAAAAATTACCATGCATTTAAAGGATTTTCGAGGGATTATAGTATGCGCACACATAAATATCGCGAAATTCCTGTAAAATATTGTCATGATTTGTTTGTACTTTCAGAAAGGAGTATTATAACGATGATATATCATAATTAACTCGATGACCATGCAATCATTCTTTCTAATACCTTCTAAAGCCAATTACAAAATTATAAACATCTACAGGAAAAAGACTTCGCGTGAATGGTAATAATGCATGGTAAATACAATAACTTACAATTAGATCATTACTAGAAAATATTAATATATTATTACTTTAAAAAAATTCTTATAATTTAAAACTATTTTAGTATATATTTCTATTAAATATCTTTGGCTATCATCTCTTCAAAAAACGATGGCCGGACGTTGTGAAGCATTTCAGAATAGTGATTTTACTGGGTATATAAAAATCGAGCGCGAGGAGTATTGCAGGCGCTATATATTTTTGAATTTTTAAAATATAGAATTTTGGTAATTAAGTATTTAAAATTAAATAATTAAATTAAAAAAGAATAAGAACATTTTGTTTCATATTTGCTTATGAGAATTATCAATTATCTCATTATTTAAAATAATTGACACTAAATTGTAAAAAAAAAAAAAAATTGCATTCATGTAACCTCAAAAAAAAATCAAATAGTGCACGCGAAGCGCATTTGACTTTAGCTAGTCAAATCACAAAAAGATGATAACAATAACATGTCTTTCAAATGCTAACGTTTTATTTAAAAGTAATGCATTGAATTATGATTTAAATCTTTTAGTTTTATATTCTTAAGATTAAGTTAAGTAAGTTTTTCAAATAAGTTTCTTCGATGAAAAAATCGGTTTGCATAGCGCGACATTCTTTTTCTCATTTTCTTATCTCTTCTTCGCTCTCCTTTTGCTGCCAATAAATTAAAAAGGAAAAATTTAATTTAGCTAATGCAAAGTATTCCCTGATGCATACCTTTCTCGAAGTTTTTCTACTACCCATAGCAAAGTTTGCTTTTGCGGAACTAAATTACATGAAACGTCTACTTTTATTTTAAACCACAACTGTTGATGGAACTAACAAAAATTGGGAAATTGGAATTTTTTGTTTGACCACATCTATTTTTACAAGTACACCTTTAAACTTTTTTATGAAAATTGCAATAAATATGACCTTGTCAAAATTATCTGCGGTTCACGAATTGACGCTGTAGCGGCATCAACCAGTAGTACAAACAGAGTTTGATGCGACCTTAAAACTGAAAAGGGAAATATTCCAAAATAATTTTTTTTATAATTACACCTAACATCGCGAAGAAAGCATAATAGTATTTTGCAATCTACAAGGGAAAGCCCGCAGTAACAGTAATAATCCGTAGGAAACGAGGTTTTTTGCGCGTCCGGCGCGCATGGCACAATTAACGTTAATCGCCGTCGTAAAGGAGCCGCGCCGTCGCACTTAAGGCAATGTCGCCCGGGCGTACTTTCCCGAAATTGCCTCAGTATAAGAAGTCAATCCTTGCCTCTCCATTCTCCTCCAGGAGCGCTGATTGAGCTGCATCGGAAGGTTGCCCCGCCGCTTCGGCAGCTCCCCCTCGAGATTTTTATTACCCGACAGATCACGACGGATCATTATATGGGGAGACCAGAGCAGTTTCGTTGCTCTCTCTCCGCAGAAAATTACGACAGTATCGATGCCGAAAAATGACGAACAAATGAGACTGTCACGAATTAAGCGGATTTTATAGACGTCGTATGAAAACAATGTCTGCGTTCTGACAAGATTGAGATTATTATATACCAGCAGAGAAGATGTACTTCCGGATTTTTCATAAGGTTGTATTAAACAAAGGTACCAGATTTTCTTGAGAATATTATCTTTTTATAAAAATGTTAAGACGCGATCAAGAGAGGCTAAGCGAAGACACGTAATATATTATTTTGGAAAAAAAAATATATTACATTTTTCTCAATAATATATCCAAGAGCTATTCTTCTTCTAAAAGAAAAAGCTATTGTTTTGATGCAATTTTTCATTTTCTATCTTTATAGCATAAAAATGCTATTCATGCGTCTGAGAAAAATGTTTGCAGCGTAAGACATTTTATTTCTTGGCTTTATGAAATTTTTCGCTGCTTATCAAAGCCTTTGTGGAAAATTGAAACCGTAATCGCTCTTAGGAAAAACAATATGTTGATGCTTCTGAAAAAGAAAACAAAAAACAATTCGACGCGTCAAACGGATGCGCTTAAAAATTTCAATTTCCAAGCATGAAAAAACTTTGAGCTCTATATAGTTTTCAATAACTAGAAGCTCCGCGGGGAAAGCCATTAAAAAATCATCGTACCGCAACACTCGCTCGATTCAATTCCCAGCTCTGCGACCTGCGCGTTCTCGCGGCGCAGCTTGTCGCTTCGCGCAGCGTTCCAGTACGGGGGAGAGGGCGGCGGGTGTGAGGGTAAACGCCTGCACGGAATGAAATTTATGGGGTGAGTGGAGCGAAAGAGAGAGAGAGAGAGAGAGAGACAGAGAGCATCAGCAGACGGTTTCGCTATGCAAGCGTGTGGCTGTAGTGGGCGAGACCCGAAGATATTCAGCGGATACACCGAACATTTATATATATATATATATATATATGTATGTAAATATACGCATACAGATATAGGGTCGGGATCTCATTGTCAGGTGGACCAATTAAATGGCGCTAGAGCGCGAGCAATCGCAAGCTTCTGCAGCCGCGGAAGCGCAGACAGTCGGGAGTTATAGATATGCATGTGTTTTCGCCGGCGAGCTGCGTGTGCAGTACGGGCGCCGCGCGGCCTTTCTTACGGGCAAATAAATTTCACCTGTTTTCCTTTCGAAAGCTCATTTGGTGGAAAAGCAATGCCTCTGAGGATTATTCAAACGCTATCTCCCGCCTCGTAAATCTCCCGCCTCTGGATTTTCATACTTTTTCGCGCTCGGCGAATTTGCCCTCTTTAAACATAATCACTACCAAACGAGGCTTATTTCTTTTCGACGGTTACTTCTGCCGCGTCGGGTATAAAGATTAATTATTTTCGCTTTTGGACTTCTTAGGAGGAGGCTCAATTTGTAGATTGTCACTTTTGCAAAGCTGAAAATCAAGTTGGAGCTGTCGCAGTAGTATAGATGATGTATTCACAGTTGATTCCGGCGCTTGAAAAGAAGTAAGAAACTTCAAGGCTCGGCATGCGAAAAAGATGAGAGAAAATGCAAGACGCGAAGAAAATTCACTGAGAAAAAAATTTAATTGAACTGATTACATAAAAAATGAAATTATGCCGATAACATACATTATTAAATTAAAGACAAATGCTATTGAATTAATAAAATATTTTATTAAATTCGTCTAATGTTATTGAAT
>UCOL01005917.1:0-10512 GCA_900474335.1 Ormyrus nitidulus | reverse complement strand
CGTGAATGTAGAATGCATACAATTTTTTCAATATTTTAGTATAAAAATTGCCTTTTATTTTGTCGATTTGATATAAAAAAATAAAGGTAAAATATTTACTGTCAATTTTATATTTCATTCTTTTTAAGTTTTCAAAATTTCTATGAATGCATTTTACATACGCTATCGGATGTAAATATTATCCTTTCTTTATTTCCTTTTATCCTATCCTGATGGAACGAAAACCTGCCACCTTCCCTCTGGTTTCCATCGAGTAATGTTAATAATGACTACTAAAACTATTATTGCATAAATATTAGCATTAGCTGTGATAAATAGAAATTTAGAAATTATTTATACCAATTCTATTTATTTATAATTAATAGATAACCAAATATTATTAAAATTAATTTCTTTCTTAATAACTGAGCATGGTTTTCAGTAAATTAAACTAACGACTGTCATATGACAAAAAATATTTGTATGTATTTAAACTAGGTTATTTAGGGTTAGGGTTTTTATTTATAATGTTAAAAATATTTTAAATAATTATAAATAATTTTTTTCGTACATAGATTCTGAGCTTATACTTCATTTGCGCCTATGATATAAAATTCAAATTTTGCGCGTGCTCGAACGTGGCGCCGATCCGCATCCGACCATCCGACGATCCGACCTTCTATGGGAAGAATAATAGGTATATTCTATAATCTATATTCTTTGCTTTTTCTTGAATGAAAACCGCGTGTTTATAACCTACAATGTTTATAATTTGGAAGAAATATTAAATCTCTTGTTTATTATATTGAAAATAAAGTAAGACAGTAAAAATTTAGAATCTTTTATTGTATTAGAAATATAAATAATGTGCACGAGATTTAATTTTAATTTTATTTTTTAGTAAAAATGGAAAAGGATTATAGATTGTTTGTGAGAAATTTGCCAATAAACATAGATGAATCTAAGGTTGAAAAACTACTTAAAAAATATGTAACAGTAAAAAAAATTGATTTAAAGGAAAAGAAAGACATCGATGAAAAAGTTAATAAATTTGCTTTTGTCAATGTCACAGCTTCTCATACCAGTTTAAGTACATGTGAGTTTTTGCCCAAAATTTATGAAGTGTATTTCTTTTTAAATACAAAATTATAAATTTATATATTATTTATTCTTCATATAATTCACAATACATTTATATATTATTTATTCTTCAGGTTTCAGTCAATTAAATGGCGAAAGGATTCAAGGATTTGAAATAAGTGTAGAATTGGCAAAAGAAAGTTTTTTAGAAAGACTTAAAAGAGAAAGAACTGAAAGTAATGAAAATAAAGAAAAGTCAAATATACCAGCAAATACACAATTTAAAATACCAGACTCTTTAAATGGTTTTTCTACTTCAAAAGCAAAACACAAAACTTTTTTAGATAATGATTTAGAATCAAATGATACTGAATTCAAAGAATTAGATAAGACAAACAATGTGGAAGATTGTGAACATGAAAAAACTTATACATCAAAAACTTCAAATTATGAAAACTGTAAACCTAGAAATTTAAAAAAATCAAATGACTTTAAAGAACGTAATGACTTTGAATTAGATGTAGATGTTATAAAAACTAATAAAGAAGTTAAAACCAAAAAACTCGAAACAACAAAAGCAAAAAATTTAATTAATAATGATCGTGCTGGAAAATTAGAAATCAGTGAATCTCAGAGGAAACGTTTGATGTCATTGCAACAGAAGAAACAGGCATTTAAACTTCAAGAACAAACAATTCGTGATGCTTTAAGAAGCGTTGTAAGTAGAAATATCAATATTTAACATAAATTTTCAAAAGATTCAAATAACATTTTAATTACTGAAATTAAAATTACAATGTAGGATAATAAAAAACTCAATAACAAAATTGTATTTGATGATAATATGGATTTTGAAAATTTGAAAGAAATCAATACAAGTAACACAAACAAAAAGAATGCCCTTTTTGATAGTGAAGATGAAGATCAAGAAGAATTTCAGTGGAACGAAGATGAATTTAGCGCTAAAGCGAAGGTGAAGGACAAGGTATGTAAAAATAGCAGTTTAAGTTAACTTAAAATTAATTAACATAAATTATTTTATTTTGTAGCCTTTAAAAATGCAAACAAATATTGGAAATGATAAAAGGTTTGTTCTTGATGAACGCTTTGTTGATAATGAAGATAAAGTTGAAGAAAAGAGTGAGAAAAATACAGACGAAGCAGAACTTGATGAGAAAAAATGGCAGCTTAATATTTTAGGTGACGTGTTGGGTAAACCAATTTCAACCCCAAATGCAGACAATAGTGATATGTCTAAAAAGTATGCACAATTAAAAAATGCATGTTTGATTAACTGTTACAATAATTATAATCAAATTATTAAATTATTTCTTATATTTCAGAAAAAACAGAATGATCAGATATGATCCTACTGCTAGTAATCATGAAGACTTTGAACTGACTATTCAAAAAACAAAACAAGAAAAGCCAAAAAAAAAGAAAAAGAAATTAAGTATTTCAGAAAATAAAGATGAAGCTCCTATTCCAATATCAAAAGACTTGTTTTACGATGTATCTGAAAAATTAGTTGAAAGTTTACAAAAAAGCGAAGAATTTAGTTTATTACAATCATTAGGTCGTGATATTCCAAATAATGGTAATTGAAAGATTAAACTTACAAATAATTAAAATTTTTATTTTAGAATTAATTATTAATTTTTATTTTAATTTAGATGACAATAAAAATAAACTTGAGAGTGGAGTTGCAGAAAATGGAAGTTCTTTTAAATTTGATTTTAGTGCTAAAAATCCTTTTAAATATGATTCTTCTGACGATGAAGGAAGGAATGAAGTAGAAAATGAGAATAATAATCAAAATTTGTATAAATCTGAAATTATTAAGTATCAGCAGAAAAATGATAAACTTTTCTTTGTAGAGAATGATGATTGTTTTCAAGGTTAGTAATGATCAAATGAAAAAATACCTCAATAATTTTTTTGTAATTTGGTTTAAAATTAAGTAAACTATACATTTTATTTTTAGAAGCCAAAAATTTCTTTAAAAATCAATCTGTGTATGAAGAAAATGAATTTAGAAACAAAAGACGCGAATTAAAAGCAATAGTACGTTCAAAAATTCGAAATAATCTAAGGAATACTGTTCCCTGGAATAGGAAAAAGGTACGAAAAATACAAAAAAGAGAAAAATTTTGAAAATAGTGCAGTATATATCTGTAATATTTTTTTACATATTTAAATGCAATTATCGTTGCATAATAACTGTATATAATAAGTACAAATGTATATATTTGTTATCTGATCAAGCATTTTTCAAAAATATTTTTCTTTTGTAAAGAAAGTATTAAGCAAGAAAATAATAATGAAGTTTGTAAAAAATAAATCGTTAATAAAATTTAATTGACTTACATTGAACATATTTTTTACAGTATATATAAATTCATATTGGTTTGATATATCAGATCACGTAAAAAACTTATGACTAAAATCAATGTTGTAAATATTGTTTGGTTTCAAATTTATGAATCCCTATGATAAATTTTTTCGAGGAATTTAAAAAATAAATCGTGAGGAAGACCACGCGAAATTTGTTGAATATGAGTGTTTATCAGATTGTAACTTTCTTCTTCGTAGGTTGAGTAAGTCATTTGTAATCCTAGTTCGTTGTACAATTGTTTGACTTTAGCGACTTTTTCTAAATCTTCTACACCGTAGCATTCCTGAAATATATAAAAAGAATATTTTAAATACTGGAATAATATTAATTGTTTTAAAACAAATTTGATTCGATGAAAAAATAGCGTTATTTTTTAATATTTGATGTTATTACTTATGTTAGTGAAAAAATTAAATTTTTTCACTTCAAGTTTAGTTAAACAGACCTCTAAAATTTTCCTTTGCTCTTGACTAGCTCTCTGTAATGCAACAACAATGAGCCATGAACATTTTCCCTCTTGAATATCCCTTCCTTGTTTTCCAGTAACCTGTGGGTCCCCGAAACAATCGAGATAATCGTCTTGTACTTGGAAGAAGTGCCCCATTTCTAATAATATCGTTTTTGCTTGTCTGTGCATTTCTGGATCTTTAACTCCCGCCTTTAAACAAAAGAATAGCGTTTAAAAATCAATAGCGTCGAATAGTAGCTCATTAAACAACGCAACCTGCTTACCAGAAACATGGCAAGCTGCACTGGCATAACAAATGAGTAGTAGGCTGTTTTGTACTTTACAATGGAATTGTACCGATTCATCGTAAAAAGATTTAAATTGACTTTTTTTTCGAAGCTTGTTGCTTGTAAATCTAAAGTTTGACCTAATGTCGTCTTTAAAGTATTCTGAAAAAAATTAATAAAAATATTAAATTGTATTTATGATGAATAAAAATAATAGATTATTAAATGACGTTTGCTTAATAAATTTTTTATGTTTTTAATATTACTATAAAGAGGACGAAATTAATAGCAGGAAATTTAAAAAATGCATTATTAATTTTGCAAACGCTTGATGATAACTTTTTAATTAATCAAACGTCAAGAAACGAAAATTTTGTCGTATAAATGAAAAACCTCTTGGAACGTTTCAATAAAGTCAAGGTAGGACGGATGACCTCTGAAGTGTCTCCTTAACAACTGATAAACCGCTGCCTCCAACAAAAGACCATCGTTAATAGCCGCCGTGCCGAGATTGTTCTGCAAGTACCAGCAGGGTTGACCTCTCCGCGATTGCGACCGGTCCATAATATCATCCAGTACCAGGAAAAACGCCTGAATCTGCACGGACGAGAATTATTAAGACCTACGTGTCTCGTGTCGACGAAAGCAGCAGCGAAATTCTCGTTACTCACCATCTCCACGCACCATCCGAGTATCCTTGCCGACCGGACGTTGTCCTCTGTCAGCTGGTCTGCTGGTGCCAGTTTTCTGTACGCGTAGACTAGTGCGAGTGCCCGATTCTTTTTTCCACTGGGGACGTTGTACTGAAGGACCTGTACGAAATTAATGGTCAATTGGGCGCTGCGTATTTTGTCGTTTCATGGTGTGACTTTATAGAAAAAAAAGAAATTTAAAGAAACTGAATAAACGGAGACGTTCTCAAAATTATTTGCAATACTGTTACGGCGTCTTTTTCAGATTCACTGATAAAAAATAAAACTACGTCGAGATTTTAAGAAAAAGGAGCGAAATTAGGTACATCTTACTAAATAAACATACTTTAGCCATCCACTTGGTGGCTTCAGGTACATCGAGGTGGCGACCTGCGTCTGTGAGATCCCTGACGACGTCGGGCCAAAGTGCCATCATATCGCGGCTCTCGTCCCTGGTGGTTCTCCAGCTGGTCTGCGTCATTGAGTGCGCGTTCCGCACATTATTCCTGTCGGATCAAAGAGAACAAAAAAAAAAAGAATAATCAATTCTCGCAGCATCCAAAGGAAAACGTGCCGCAAGTCACCTTGGAAAGCAGGAATTTAGAAAGTGAGGATTTTCGCAGGCGATTCACCTTGTAGCAAGGTAAGTCGACGATTTTTAAATGTAATATCGGTTCGAAGCGTCTCGCGCGCGAATCGCAAATGGCATGCAATTAATTTTTGCGCGGTGTCGTTGCACTGGATTTTTTTTTTTTTTTTTAATGACTGAAAATGACAAAATACATCCGTTTACAGCTGTAGCTTTTCTTACAATTTAGCGAAGCTTTCGGTGGCATAGAATCAACTCTAAATAATACACAAAAATTGACAGGCTATTAGTATCGATAGCCAACGTTCTTAGCACCAATATTATTTCCCTTGAGCGATAGCAGAACATGCAAAACACATTGATAATCGTATAATAAAGTTACTCGCGCACGCACCGATTACCCATTGATAACATCCACGTTATTGCAAAATTAACTCGATACTTGGAAAAAGATGGATCATAGCTCGAGAAGATCAACAGGAACTGAAAATTTTGGTTCCCATTCGGGCTATATATCCATAGCTTAAACATTAAAATAACAATAGGTTACGTTCTTTTTTACTCAATGGACAAACAGTTGCCATTTAAATTTGTAAAAAGAACTTTTGGCAGGCAGCTTTTGTTAGAAAAGATCTATATTAAGTACTGCCCAGAGTCTTTCGTAGAATTGAGGCAATTTTGAACCTTCCATTCAAATACAAACATTTCGAATATGAAATGAATATATGAGTGGCAATCAGATAAGCCTTCTTCTTTAAAATAGAAATTATTTTTGGAAAACGTCTTGAAACGTAACTTCTATAATTATATATATATACATCACTGCTCTGGAATTGAAGTTTTTCCCCTATTCGCTTTTGCTATTAGAGAACATTTTGATTTTGAATCTTTGATCATTCCGTTTTGATTTTTTAATCATTTAAGCATACTCGCTTTATGTTTATTGAAATGATTAATAACGTAAGGCACACATAAAGCAAAAAGCGGTCAGACCGATAGACTAGATTATATGTATCTATCTTGTAAGTTTTTTGATCTGTTGAATACGAATATGATCTTTTAGTTTTGCTCTATCACGTCAACATTTTGAGATATCTTGATAATTAAAAACTAATTGAATATATTAAATTTTCAATTGACTCAATATGATCTTTTCTTCTTTGAGATAAACAAATTTAAAATTTAAAGTACAAATTTAAAGATTACACAAATGCCTAAATCTGAAGACGATTAAACATTTTTTTTGACAATTATCTCGGAAGAAAGTAATTGAATTAACACCATTCAAAATGTAAATGTAAATAGGTAATGATAGAATGTTATGTATAAAATGTTTGCTGACCTGATAAAGGATAATAATTTAATAATCAATTTCTATTCTTAGTCACTAGAATTTTTTGAGTAAACAAAAGCATTTATTTGCGGCCAAAACTACGTTTCGTAAATCTGTATATTTCGAAAGAAATTACGAAAAGTATGCAAATTATTAATCCGCATTCAAGGGATTCCAACAACAGATACTAAAAGAAGATAATTGGTTAAAAAGAGTTTGAAATTAGAACATGAGTGACTTGGGGGCACTTAATAGCTGTTTCGCTTAATCGAAGATAAACGCGCATAAAGGAAGTATACATAATACGTGACGCAGACATGCAACGGTGTAAATTGACAATAAATTACACAACACGATATCGAGTATTTAATAAGTTCTCAAGTACTTTAATGAACTTTTGTATATAATTTAAACATTTTAAGATATCACTTTTCGTACAAAAATACTTATTTGTATACATCTTATGAAATTTTTTTGTGGTAATTTTTTGACAATTAAATTTCCTTTAATATATTCTTTGCATTTATTATTTCTTTGTATCACGTACTCCAAATTAATAGTATTCAAATGAGTCGAATAATTTTTAATTTCTGAATTTCTTTAATGCGCGATAAATCAAAGCAAGGAAAGCAGAAATTCCGAGAGAAAAGTGAGAAAATCATATACAAATGGTTTATTCATCTAGTTTAGCTCTTGCTGCAGGACAACTGATATTTATCAAAGAACTCGTCAAATTTCAATACTTTACAAAATACAATTGAAGCAAACTGTTCGAAATGAACTCCTAATACGAACAAGCGAAGCTATAGAACATGCATAGTATGCACAATCATGGCAACAGGTTTGATGGTCATCGCCTCTTCGCATTGTACTCTGCATTGGATTACCGGAAGCTAAATTCATTGGGCTTAAAATTATCTGTAAGTACAAACGTTTTTCAAGTTGTTGATGTGGAAACGTGGTTCTTTTTTTCTCAAGTGTGTATTTAAATCAATGGGCGTGGAATCTACTTATGTAATTATTAAGCCTGTGTGACAGTGAGATCGAAGCAGATCGGTAAAGCTATTTTCATTCAAGAATTAATGTGGAAAAATATGTGCATTTATTTTCCACCTGATGATTGCTGCGATACGTGAAGAAGCGTTTCGATTATTTACTGCTTCAAGTGTTTCAAACAACTGATAACGTATTTTTATGAAGATACATACGTGCTTATTTGTTTTACCGTATCCGATAACAGGAAAAACAAAAATGTTATTAAAAACAGCAGATTACAGAAACACGAGCCGTATTGGAAATTGATTAAAATAAAATGACCACCTCGCTTAATTTTAAGTATTTTTAAGAGAAATTGTAACGTTAAATATAGCCGATAAAAACTTGGTTACTTCTAATCTTATCAGAGAGAATAAGTATTTGATTTATATTATGCACGTGAGAAAAGAGAAATTTTCTTTTCAGGTTCGAGGCTCATCGTACGCTCATAAAAATTCTCGACTATTTTCATACGCTTTCTCTTTATTCATAAAGGAATTTCAAATCGCACGCGTTGCACATTTCTTTTAGCGTATAGTTTGGAAGGCTAGTTGGAAGTAGTGAAGTTCTTCGTTTACATACATCAATATGATGTAAAGCAGTCAGCATCAGCTTGAGCAAAAGAAAAAGTTTCTCCGTTTGTCAATATGAAATCATTACTTGCTGGGCAAGAATAAATTATATTATCATTATATTATTTGTTTTAAGACTTTTATTCAATATTTATTTATTCAAAAATGATAGGGAGGTAATGCAAATGATTACTTGTTAGATTCCAGTTGAATTATTTAATTGAGTTTATATTATCAGTTATGTCGAAAAGTTCGATTAATTTACTAAAAATTGACCAATTATTTAAAAAAACTATTTATTGAAGAATAGTCTTTGAATATTAATAATTACTTCTACATTTGTGACACTTACGTGCAAGTGTATTATTGAAGTTTTTACTTACAAATCGTAAACAATAAGTTAAACGAGTATACTGGGCAAGCATTTCTCTGATTAATCTTTGTTTCCAGTATCAGACAAGGTTTTTCCCGTTTCTTAGTATTAACTTTTTGTTATTGAACAAAACACAATATACCTTTAAAGAACCAAACTCTTTTAAAGAGCTTGATATTAAATTTAAAATTTATGAAAGAACGGACGAAAAAACGTTATCGATGAGAGTGCAGAGACCTTGAACAAGACTTGAACTTGAAAAAGCTGTCTCGTTTCTGCTTAAAAACTAAATTAATGTTGCATAATTTTTTTGATAAATTAAGACTGCCTAAATTGAAGGAATTAAAGCACAATAAAGAGGAGATGTTTGGCTAGGAATTCGAATAGATAAAAGCAATGGCGTCTGCCTCGCCTCGTTCGAATCGAAAATGCGAAGAGGACAAGGCGGAAGCAGTAAAAAGCCGAGACCAAAAAGGAAAAGCGATTCTTACTGAAAGCGGCTCTGGTCGAGCAACTGCGTCGCGGCTTTGGCAACGTCAAGGCAGAGTCTGCGCTGTTTATGCTCCAGCAGGAGATTCCTCCTGCCAAGGGCCGCCCTGAAGAGGCTCGACGTGCATCTCTGCACGCAGGCCGACATGCTGCTGGCTGGTTCTGTTAATTCTTCGCGGTGAGCGGTACGTTTCGATCACCACGTACGCACCGAGACTGCCTGCGCGCGCGCTTTAACCTCTCGCTTTTCCCAAGCAATCACTTGATCGACTGCTGCCGTGTAGTTTTCTTTGCCCTCGGAGATATATCGCTGATGCGATCGAGCGCTGCTCCAAAGATTCACTGGCCGGCCGCGAGCCTTGTTGATAAATATGAGCCTTTTTGCGGGAGGATCACCCATTAAGGGGAGGGGATCTGTTCGCTTGACTTTTCTTCTGCGCCGCGTTTTTCAGTTGTAAACACGACACGGCACTTCAGCACTTGCTCTTGCGGTATATATATAGTGCCTGATAAATCTGCAGATGTCGTTGCCTTCGAAGCGCTAAACAGGATTCTATTATCTCCTCGTCGGTATTTTTTTTGACAGGATCGCACGGCTGTTTAATGCTATATGTATTGTGTTCATGTTTAGCATTTTAAGCAGGTGCACATATACATTCAAATTCTGTGAATATTTTTGCACATATTTTGTGCGAAGTTTCCTGCACGGACTTTTATAAAATATTTCTATTTTTAATGCAATAAAATGTAGATTAATTTAATTTTTAATATTTAATTTACATTTTTGCTGCATTTAGTGTAGTTTTTTATTAAAAATTGAAATTTTGTGGGAAATAAATTTTTTTGTTAATTAAATTAAATATTATGTGGTAAAATAATTATGAAAAATTTTTTTGTATGTACAATATAAATAACGTTTTTATACCTTTGTGTTCAAACTTTAAAAGAAGTTAACTTTTTTGAATAACAAAAGTTAGTTGAATTTTACTTCAACATATTAAAATAAATTTTCTAAAGTTAAGAATAGAATATTTCAAAATAGTGCTGAAGTTTTTAACTTCCTGAACTTTTCTTTGAATTTATTTTCTCAAAAGCTACATATTAGCTGAACTGCGCTTTTCTCTAACAAAACACTACACAATTTAGAACCTATATAAATGATTTTAAATTTTCTTCCAAATAAACCTTGATTGTTATGTACTAATATAAAATATATTATATTATATTATATTATATATAT
>UCOL01005916.1:0-10513 GCA_900474335.1 Ormyrus nitidulus | reverse complement strand
CTTTGAATGTGTACCGAAAAATTCATGCATTTTGAAAGCGATTAGGTCGGCGATAATTCTGGCGCAAGGGGGTTAATAGTTTCAACGGAACTAGTATAAGATAGCTTTATCATGATTAATTTAAGTACGAAACGAAATCTTCGCAATTTGAATATTGAATATTTTTTCAGATACCATTATTGCTGTTTCTTCGCTTATTCAATAATTCAAGCCTACCTAAGGTCTATGCACCACTTTAGACATCTTCTCATTGAATTTTTAGTCTTTATCAACAAAATGTGCTTTTCTAATCAAATTAAAATTAATTTCAACGGAGACTTTCAAAAAACTTTTAAGATTGCATGTTTCTATGATTAACAAAACTGAAAATACAAAATTGAAAAATTTAGTTTAGTTATTGAGAAATCAAAAGTATATTTACGTCAATAAACAAAATGAAGTTCACATATGACCCAGCTTATAATTTACATGTTGTAAGTGGTGTAGCTAAACTTATGTCTGTTTGGCCATTAGACATAAATGCAAGCAAACAGAGAATATTCCTGGATTGGTTACTGTGGTGTTATTGGTTTGGTAGTTATTTGATAATGATCTTGGTAACTATTATCACTTGCTTTCTGATTTACTCTGACCTGCATCTATCTTTGACTATTGTGTTAGAAATAACTGCTTTGTCCGAATCTGCAGTTCGACTTTTTATTTGTAAAGTACATCGACATCGTTTGCATGTGCGTATAAATTTTAATTTCTACATAAATATGTTTTATTAAATAGTACGTTTTTATTTTAGAAGTTACTCAGTTTATGCCAAACCTTTGTAAGATGTGCCGATGCGAAAGAAAAATTATTGTTTCACAAATATTCAAAAAAGTATCTCCTAACTATGTCAATTTACTTCGGTATACTATTTGTTTTTTTTATGGTTTCAATTATTTATTATCCTTTGGCACTTTCAAAGCTACCATTAAAGGCGTGGAATTACTATCCTAAAAATTATTCTTCAATAACACGAATATTTTTATATGTACATCAAGCAACTGTTATGATTCATCTCCCAAATATAATTATTGTAGATATTATAATATTATTATTATTATACATTCCTGCAATCAAGTTGGAATTACTACAAGAAAAATTCGAAAACGCAAAAAATTACTTAGAATTGATAATGTTCATTCAGAAACACCAAAACATTAACAGGTAATACTTTTAATTACTTTTAATTTCAATGAAAGGATTTCGCTTATATTGATTAATCCATATAGAATGTACACCAGGTTTGTTGCAGAAACAAATCAAGTTGCAGGTCTACTAATCTTCAGTACGTTCTTTTCTGTTGCTGCCTATATATTAGTAGCAGGACTTGAAATTACCAGAGTAAGTATTTAGAACATTGAGCAACGTTAATGTTAATAATAGCATTAAATTTTAAATCAATTAATAAACTCTTTCAGCAGAACGTTTCCTTTTCGGTATATATGCAATTTACACTAGTATTGTTACTGGCTTTATTCAGAGTTTTCATGTACTCGGTGTCTGCTGAAACTATGACAACATTAGTGAGTTCAATTTTAGTAAGTAGATTATTTTTAGCAGATTTTTCTTCAAAAAAATAAATTTTTGTAGTGCACTAATTTTGGTATGGTTATATATTTTTCAAATTGGTACAACGAACCTAAACGTATGAATAACGCAAAAAGAATAATGATCTGCAAATGTCAAAAACCCTTAAAGGTAACCCTTTTAGGTTTCTTCGACTGTTTGAGTATGAAATTATTCGCCCAAGTAAGAAATAAGGTTTATTTAATATAACTTAATATCAGCAATTAAATGTATAATTAAATGTATAATCTTTCTTTGTTTTCAGTTTCTTTATCTCATTGGTTCATATATTATGACTCTTCAAACTGTCACTCGATTTAGTTAATGAAATTAGAGCGTTAAATGGCTTGTTCTCTAATGATGGGAAATAAACTAAATTTTTCCACGAATAAAAGCAGCTTCGGAAATTATAATATCGAAGAATTTATGGCACCAACTTTAGCGGCGTCGTCAATAGCTTATATGAATGCGAGTGAATTCAGAATGCATTTTACAGCGTGACTAGCGAACTCTGTCCCGAGCACAATTCTGTCAGCTTTTGCATGTTTCACGCCACTCCTAAATATTTAACGTACTCCACACGACAACTTTTGCCATTTCACGATAGAAACACGAGCCGAAAATTCCAAAACAACGCCATACCACTGCCGGGCAGAACCGCATATTTTAGTCCGAACCACTCTATGCGAATCCTCGAAAATGTACTCCGGCGATCAATCGCCGCGCGCAAAACAGAGAGCCATTCCGCGCGAGTTTAACGCAAAGTTCCGGGTGAAAGGAAAAAAAAGAAAAAAAAAACTGCCTCGGAGCACAGGCCGCTGAATCAATTTCTCGCGAGAAAGAAGAGCCGGGGCCGTCGACAGAAGTCGCCATAAATAACGATCGTCGTATAAAACTCTTGGCGGGGCGGGCGGCGATTTCATTGCGCTCCGAGAGTAGCTGCGTATGTGTATGTATGAGGTAGGAGGGACGACTCGGGGGGCTGTAAATACCGATCGGGCCCGGCGCAAGCGCCTTTCTCCGCCTAACGCGCTCGCGGGCTTTATTGCGACGCGATACACCGAGGAACTGCGCGCACGCCGCCGCCGCCGCCGCTTCTTTTACGAGCTCTCGTTCCGCTCTGTACTCCGCTAGTTTTCGAAGAACCGGCGATGCCGCTTCGATTATGTTTTCGCGATTATTGCGGCGCAGAGTACCTTCTCGGAGCTGATTGCATTGTACGAGGACGTTTCGCGCGGGGATTAATAGCTGTACGAGCGTTCGGATAGCTTCTGCATAAAAACTGTATTGTGGATTTTTTGTTAATAAAGAGAATAAAGTATACAATTAAATTCACGTATACCTTGTAAATAAAATTAGTTCGATATATTATAATAAATTGAATATTAATTGGTTATCTGATGTACATATTACTACACATCACGAAAGAAAGGATTAAAGCAGTCCAATATGTTTCTCATCCGTTGTACGAGTGTGACGATACTGGAAATTCGATAAAATTAGAAAGCTTCCTTTATTGTTGAAATGCCTTTATGAATCGCGCGTGTAAGATGAAATATTCAAAATGAAAAGTTTAAAAATATCTTCTAGAAATTTAGAAAAAAGTTTTCCTTTTAAAAAACTTGCTTCAAAGTTTCAGATTTCATTTTCTACGTATAAATGCAGCGAGGAAAGTATTACGTTACTTATTGTTAAAGTTGTGCACGCAGCGTAAAGGAATCTGAAGTCGGATATCTTATTTTCGGTAGCCATTTCTTCTCTTGTACATTACTCTCAGTGATTCTCCTTTGTATATTTCAACTCTTAATGAAAACGGACGCTTTTTCGCAGACGGTTCGTTTTCTTAAAGCGAGGAATTTTTTATAAAACTTCAAAGAAAACTTTCTTTATTATTTAAAACTCCTCTTTACAAAGAAAAAAAAATTTTACAATGGATGTTTGGCCATTATGAAATTAAATTTACTAAAGGAATATGTCAAAAATATTTATAGAAAAGTTGTTACAATTACTTTTTATTTGTAAACTTCCAAGGACTTTTAAATGGGAATTTTAACAGTAATAAATGTTGCATTTACTGCAAGCAGTACTGATCTTCAAAAGTATTTTAAAGAACCATATAATTGTATCATAAAGTCTAATTGCTGTTCATACCAGGTCCTGCTATTAAACTTTCTTAACCTTCCATTACAAATTTTTACGATCTACATTAAAAATTTATATAAGGTGTTAAAAATTTAATGTATACTTTAACAAAAATTATTTTACCTTCCCAAGTACCCAGTCGAAGCATTCGTATCAACAAATACATAAAAATACCGACTGTGCTCATAAAACCATTGACTTCGAAGTTATTTAACAGCACCGAATAGGTTAATCGGAAGTAAAATTACGCCGTAGAAATGTAATTCTCCTCAAACGCCTCTCAATTTTTTATGATTATCGCCTCCACTCACACAAATTGCGCAGAAAAAGCCAATAAATACCGCTAAAAAAATCCACCCAGAACCTTCCCCTGCTGCAAAGCGGCAAATGATCGCATCAAACGTTTGCGCGTAAAATCGAGCGAGAGAGGAAGGGAGGGAGAGGGGGGGGGGGAGCGCAAGTGTGCATGGAACAAGCCACTTGACTGTCGATCGTCAGTTGCAGGCGCGTTGTAGTCGCAGTAGTCTCGTTTAAAATGGGCTTTTTACGTGGGAACGCATCCCCTGGGACTCGATATCTCCCGTGGCTAAAGAGCGAAACGCGGCGCAGAAAAAAAAAATAGCTCGCGCGAGACGATCTCTCGATTTCCTGCATTCTCTCTCGCTCCCCCGTCTCCATCGACACTACGGCGCTCTTTGTCGTGAAATTCTAGAGCCCAATGGCCTGAAAAGGAACGACGTACAGCCGAGTTAACGGGCAAACAGGCGTTTTTGAAGGACGCGCGAGCGGCGCTCGCGTGACGATGCGCTTGATTTTTCTTCGTTTGTTCGGTGGCTTTCATCGGTGGCTCTGCACCCGTTTGATTTTATTTTGTAAATAAGGCGTGCGTACTTTGTATTCTGATTACGGAATTATTGGATCGAGGTTTAAAATCAACATGTTTATCCCATCAACACATCCAGTTCTTCGTTGGAGGATATTTCGAATAAAAAGATGCGGATCAAATATTGAATTTACGCAGATCGAGGTTTTCGGCATAAAATGAGCAGTTGCGTTCATTTATTTGTCCGGAAATTCGTGGAGCGATAAACCCACAAATAGTAAAAATTATAATAACTAAATTGAGCAGTCATGGTTTATTACACTGAGAAAAATCTTACAGTGACATCTACAAAATTTAGAGTATATTTTACTATTATTCATAGTACTCATCATGAAATATTTTATTTAATGCCATTCATTTTAAAATTGAATTAAATTTAAAATTGAAAACAATAGTTTGTTAAATCAATTATTTTTTTCAATTGGATATTTACAAAATTTTGGATTAGAAAAGCATATTAGCCACGAGTTTATTTTTAACGAATGACGAAATATATCCTTCCTGATCCCTTACATTAAAATGCATTGCAATATGATCGAATTGAACCTTTGAGTTTGAGATCGAAATTCTCGAATCTCGAAATTCATGATATCTTCACTGTTGATTCCATTGGTAATATTGTTCATTTTCATCATTATTTTAATTTTTGAAAACAAACTCTAGTTTTAATAATACTCTGTTTTTACTACACACTTCTAATGTGTAAAAAAATTGACTTAATTGCTTAATTAATCACACATGGTGCTCACATTTTACAATTGTAATCTGCATAAGTATAGTTCACATATTCGATTATCTGCCAGATGAAGAAGTATGACATTTAGCGGTAATGTTATTACTTAAAATAACATGCTGCTTAAAAAACAGACTGCGTAGCTTATCGGTCGCAGCAAATACGCACTCAGTGAGACAATTTTTACTACATATTTAATTTAAGTCAAATTTACTGAAATTATTGTAAAATAGAAGAATTACGGTAAAAATGTATAGAATATGAGTCTGTCCTCCGAGTACTATAAAAAATAACAATGTTTAAAAGCAAAATTTTAATTAATTTAAATTTAATTTAAATACAATAAATCTTTCTCAGTGTACTAACAAGTGCCTGCCGAGGAAGCTCGAAAATGTTTTCAAGGGGAAAGCGAAGCGAACAGCTTGTTTTCCTATGAGAAGCCTCGTCAGGACCGTGAATAAACACTCTCTCGTTCTCCGGACTAAAGCAGGGCCGATGTATACATTTTTCGAGGGATACGTGTTCGCAAAAAGCTACGCCGTGGACGAAAAGCTCCGACTCGTCTGGAGTAGAAGCAGCCGAAGGAGCAAGAAGGAGAGAAAAGCTGAGCGCCGAAGTGAAGTGTATTTATTTGGTAATCAAGTTTCTCCGAACGACTCCTCGAAGCGAGAGAGATGGAGGAGGCGAATGCCGGAAACATTTCCCTCGGGGGTCGATTCAATTTTGTCGTCCTGGAAGCTCGTGGAATTTTCAGCGCGAACTCGAAAGGATCTCTCGCGAAATAAGTCCTTTGACTATTCATTTCTGCGCGAAGCCGAGAGGGAGATTCGCTTAAAGCGACTACTCGCTTTTTCTGCCGCGGCCAAAGTGCCGAAGGAAAGGGGGGCAAGAGGAGATGCTGAACTCTCTGCCAGGGGTGGTGAGGAGGCGCTTGACCTTAAGATGTATCGGCGCTTCGTTGGAGAAGAGCTGGAAATGTTATTGAACGAAGGTGTTGCGGTAATTGATTGTGGAGCCGATTCACTCGGGTTAACGTTATGTGGCAATTTAGCGCTGCTATGTACTGATAAATGGAGCGCGATTCCTTCTTTTGTGTTATCGTACAGAATACTGAGAATTATTAATTGTCGGGGAGTCAGATAACCATTAATAGGGCAACCTAATGAGAAATTCGGGCCCCGATGTTATACATTAAATTGCTTAATTACACGTAAAATATCAGCAATAAAACAGAACGAAGAAAACATTTTCATTTTTATTTTCTCATACATCGAAAATGGTTTTCTTACATCGGGCAGAATTTGTTACATCTTATTACCAATAAATCTACTCTTAAAAGCTGGAATTGGCTTTGGCATATTCCAAAGTCTCATTCAAACCTCATCAATTTCCGAAGCGATCGTCCCCCCGAAGCCAAGGTAAGCGAATTTCCTTATTAAAGTGAAGCACTACTTTCCTCATACGACAATACTATCCATATTCAAAGAATATTTTATGCGCAAGCGACTTGGTCCAGGGGCCGCACGACCAATGCATCCTTAAGAGCTTGCTTCAATTTAAATTCGCTCCGCGTCGAGGCAGGGGCAACCGAAGCTTGCTTTTATTATACCCCTCTCTCATTTTGTTGCCCTCCCTCTCTCCCCCCGGCAAACGGCGCTCCACTTTCCCCTCTTAATGCCGCGCCGGCTCGAGTATACTTTTCGCGGCGGCGTAAGAAATAAAACAATATTTTGGTATTACCAGGGGCGGGGAAAGCTCGGTAAATAGCGGACTCGTTTGCATTCGCGCCGCCGAGGGGGTAAGAGAGAGCGCCGTATTTACGTAATCGCGAAAGGCTGCCGTAGTGCGAAGAAACTCATTTCTGCAAAGGAATATTCACTTGTTCGTGGCACTCCGCCGTGAAATTGCCTTTCTGGGGAGAAGAGACCCGGCGAGAGAAAGGGAGAGAGAGGGAAAGGTCGGAGAGGTCGGGGGGATAGAGTTGAAAGGATGCACGCTGCACGAAAGGACGAGAAAGAATAATCTCACGCGTTGTCTTTGAAGAATGCTCATTGCGAAAAGTAGCCGCGAATGTCGGCGGAGAATGGGGAAAAGGGAATTCGCCAACCCGAGATATGATTTAAGGTCGACGGCCATCGCTTAGGGAATTCAAATTTATAAAATGGAAACGCGGCTTGGAATAAACACTCGTTATATATTTCGAAAAATAGAAGAGAGGAGAACACTTTTCATAGGCAAGTGAAAAAAGATTTTTCAATTTTTTACAAAGTCTTTATGTTGACGATAAAAAAGGCAAAATATTTTAACGTATTACGCTGCATTTTACGGGCTTAATACCCTTCTATGATCCCGAATCATTATAATTTGATACTCTTTTACGGTTGTGTGTACAAATAGTAAATACGAGCGGAAAAGTTCGCTTTTAATAAAAAAAATTTACTCTAATAGTTAGATACGCACTCGGGGGTTTGAAAAATATCTTCGAGTACAGGGGGATGTGCGTTTCTTCTGCGTCACGATAACACTCGGCAGGATTACGTTATCACGCTCAACTTTTACAATCGTATTTTCCCATCAAAGGGATCAATCTGATTCAATTTTGGCGTTAACCCCCGCAAAGCCAAATCACTGCGAGGGACTTCAAAAGTCTGCTTCCATCGGAATATCTTTCCAATATGATAACGGATTGAACTTGATTTTTCCCCCTAGCTTTTTTCATGTGTTTTCAACGTGAAAAGTAAAAAAAATTAGTTTCCATAATTTTTCTTATCGCAATATTACAACCGCACTGAAAAGAAGACTGTTTTTTTTCTTTTGGCGTCGGTCTAATAAAAAAAAAAATTAGTTTCCATAATATAATTTTACGATCAAAATTAAATTTCAATCAGTAAAGGTTGCTGTAGGTCGCAAAGAAATTAGAAAGGTCCAATCTAATGCGATTAACGTGTAGCCTAATTTATAAAGGATTTTAATTTAGAGCGATACCACCCTAATTTGGAGCTTTGACGCTTTAACGAAGCACGCGGCACTAAAGAGGAACGAGCAGCCCTCGCTTTTAAGACGCCTAACGAGAACGTTATATTTTTTTCGCCGTCTATACTTAACTCCGGGGCGTTGCAGCACGATTCATCATTCGAAATTAATTAAAGGAGCAAGATCGGGGCAAAAATCAGGAAGTGCGCCACGCGCGGCGACCTTCCCTCTTCGATCGTCGATCAATCACCCGGGGTTCTTTGCCCGCGCGGACTTAAAAATTCCTCCGCCTCCTACTTCTAAACTGAGGATCATTCATTACCGGCAGCCGAGCTCGCCGGCAAAAGGAGAGCAAACGAGAAAACGACGGACGTTTATCCGGCGCGAATTACCTTCACTTGCTTGTAAATTGAAACAAATCTTCGGCTTCCGCGGAGCGTAAAAAGTAAGTTATAGTCCGAGTGCGTCGGAGCGTAAGGCTGGAATAGACGATGGATGGTAATATGTTCGCGAGAGAAGGAGGGAGCTGAAAGAATAGTCGGACGTAGACGGAGGTAAAAAAGCGGGGCTGGAAGGGACGAAATGGAGCGAAACTGGTTGAAACCAAAGAAACGCCCGCGGCCAAAAAGAGATTAAGAGAAAAGGGGTTGAGTAAAACAGAAACAGGGGACGGGGGGGGGGGGAGGAAGGGATGAAAATGACAAATTGACACATTAGCCGCGAGAAATTCCCCGCCCGAGCCTTTATTTTTAACCTCGGCTGCCGCCGCCGCTGTGCAGCGCGCGCTTTTTACCGTTCGAAACTCCCGGTGCTTAAGCTGCGTTTGTCCAATAACTGTCGGCACGTTTTGTTGCCGAAGAAATTAATTGCGCGAGCGGCCCTTTCGCCCCCCACCCGCCGGGGCGCAACTTTTTCCACCAGCCAGCCCGCCAAAGACCCCTGCGGTTAGCCGCCTCGGAGGCGCGAGGAGCTATTTGACTTTCTTACTTTCGAGGGTAGTTTTAACGATCGTTTATCGGCCCAAAAAACTTTCTACCCGCTTTGCATCAGATTTCGGAATTACTTTTTTTAATCTGAAACGCAAGTTTTTTTTTTGTTCGTTTTCAATCATTCAATTTGTACAAGGTACATTGTAAAATATTTTTAAATTAAATAAACGTAAATGCTATTCATGATTCTCGATGATTGTCTGTTTGAAACCTAAAACTGTATTGTACGCACCTCATTAAAAGTATTAATCATTCAATTTGTATAAGGGATATTGTAAAGTATTTTTAAATTAAAAAACGTAAATGCTATTCATGATTTTCGATGATTTTCTGTTCAAATAATCCCCAATTGTTATCAATACTAATTAGAAACCTGAAACTGTATTGTACGCACCTCATTAAAAGTATTAATCTTTGTAAATTTAATAATAAAAAAGGCTATTCAGCTTATTGAAAGATTTTACAAACTAATAAGTAGATCAACAATTTACTTCCATTTTAAATTAGTTAAATAACCCAGTATAAATTATTTACAAGCACAGTTTGAAGTGGAACAGACGGAAATTTACCCTTACGGACCCCAGCGGTCTTAATTCCCTAAATCAATCAAGATATTGAACAGATTTTTTAAGAATTATTGAATTTTACGAGCACCTTGCGTATCCACAAGTTACGCAACTCTACATTTCTCAAAAAGATAGCCAACTAAAGACCCTAAACTCTCAAAGATCTCGTATCAATCAAAAGCGGCGTCATAAAACTTTTCCAAATAAATTTTTTTCCCTCCGTCATTCATAAAAATAATTTTATTAATCGTAAAAAGTGCCTCCTCCAGACATCCGCTCGAGCGCAAGGTCGCCGCGCCTCTTCGGCCTCACTTTTTCGAGGCGGGCCGTAAAACGAAAAAACGATTCCGCGCGGAGCAACTTTTTTTATAAGCTCGCTCCGGCGCTTATTTCAAGCCGCAATCGCGCGATGCCTCCTCTATCGTTTTGCGCGTCCTTCGCTCCGGGAAGAGAAAGAGCTATAAATAATCATATTTATGTAAGCTTCGAGTGCCGGCCGCGCCGCGACCGGGAAAGGAAAAAAGCTAACTTCGGGGAAGAATTGTTGATTTAAGGGAAGAAGGTACCCAAATTAGACAGAAGGCCTAGAATTGATTAAAAATAATTTTTATACTCTCAGTAACAC
>UCOL01005915.1:0-10518 GCA_900474335.1 Ormyrus nitidulus | reverse complement strand
AAATTTTTTCCCCCCCCCCCCCCCCCCCGCGATATCAGTTTCCCGTGTGATTATACTACGTGAGTAAGAGAAAATGCAGGAAAGCCGTTTCGGTTTTCTTTTTACCTTTCGGGATTCACTTTGGCGATAAACTTTTACGATTCTTTATCGGTGATTAATATCTGTGATTCACGAGTGTATTTTCTGCTGAATAAGTAACTGAAACTGCGTCAAAATGTCAACTTTCAAAGCGTCGATTTTAGAAGCAGCGGCAAGGAATTTCGCTCGTCTTTTTTTGTGCAATGCATCGAATATTTATTGCATTAATAATTAATAACGAAAAATAAATAATTAAATGATCGTTAAAACGTAATTAACTGATCTTTTACAAAAACTACTGCATATCAAGCATCTATTATAAAACTTTCAAATAAAGGATTTTTGTGTTCAATTAATCTCATATTCTTTTTACGATAATGATAATTTTTTGTTAATTACCGTCACGATTCACATGCATATCTGTATGTGAATCGTGAAAGTATAAATATATATATACAGATCGAAATTTTTTTAAGGATTTTTTCTAAACATGTTTTCCTCTACTGATATTGATTAAATAAATATATTAATTTGGATAGGATAATCATTTTAAAATTATTAAAATGTAAATAGCTTAAAGATTATCTTTAGCTATCAATTTTTGTTCAATTTTTTAAGGTTTGAGAATAAACAAATTAGGTTTCGAGAATAACCAATAACAAAAATATTTTGAATTATATATACATATATATATTAACTCATGCATTTATATAATTGATAAATAAAACAAATAAATTGTAAGTGAAAGATTGTAATTAGTAACCGATAAGATTATCAAATATTGTTTTTTTACGATCTAGAAATAATTTCACGAGGGAGCATATATATTGATCATTCATTTTTACTGGGAGATTACGATTTACAAAAAACGGAATGGCATTCAAATGCATATAATGATAAGTTATCAAAATCAGAATTCCATTTATTGAAAATGTAACTTTTAAAATTAATTTTAAAATGTTTTATCATAATTATTGCTAGTTATTAAATGATATTTGTAACATTCGGATTACGGTATCAAGGCATATCATTAAAAGAAAGTGCAAGAAGTAATTAAAATAATTCCTTAGAAGTATACGCATCATTGATTTACCTAATGAGTAAATTGGATGGTTACAAAACTGTTGATTTTAAAGGAGGATGAATAAGGATTTTCGCTTAATGAAAAAGTAGTATTAGTGTCTTTGTTTAATATTGTTTCTTTTGTTTTTTGTAGAAAATATTTAACTGTGTTATTTTTTTATAAAATAGTTATTATATTTTGAATCATAATTTTTAACACTATATGTATTTTTAAATTACAAAAAATTACTGTTAACATATATTTATTAAATTTTTCTAGTCTCTCATAATCTGAAAACAATATATTGCTAAAGTTCATTAATAAAAAAAAAAAAAACCAAATAGTAATAATTTTTATCCATTCCCAAAAATGAGAAACAATAAGTGACTTTTACACATCTTCCTCTGAAGAAGACAGTTACCTCTTTATTCAGGATAAATTTTGGCACAATTCCCTATCAGTTACAAAAACTATCATTAGCTCAACGACTTTAATTACTTTCTTCTCACAGACGATTTCTCAATACCGCGTTCGGCAGAAAAGTGGCAAGCCAATTTTCGGAGCACCTCTCGGACGCCCAGCAAATTCGCGGCTGAGACCCATGATTAGCGCTTTTCACGTCATTGCCTGCCGTGATGCAAATGCCGATAGCTGGTCAAGGCTGGCCATTGAGAAAGTCATAAATACGCGCACGCACCGCCGCGACGACGACGACGACGACGCTCTCCGGCTGAACTGCATACAGCCGGGCGAATAAAAAAAAGCTGCGCGCGCCGCTTTTAAATTCAGCGCTCGCGAGATAACGCGGCATTTGTCAATAATGAGTCGCCGGCGTGCGAACCTGCTCGCATCCCTCTCGCTGCTGCTGTTGTCGCTCGCGGGAGCGACGACGGCGAGGAAGAACTTCCGGGAGATTTTCGTGGCCGAGAGAATCGCCGATAAGTTGAGGCTGCTGGAAGCTGACGCCGTGTTGAAGAGCTTTTCCACGGGGGAGGATGTGAAAAATGCTTTGTCTACTGATTGTGCTAAGGATTTGGAAGTTTATGAACGGGCTGTGAGGCGAGGGGAGTCATGGGCTTTAAAAAGTAAGTATTTACTAGTACCTACTGATTTTTTCTTTTCTTTTAGTTACTACTTTGCTAGTCAAAATCTAATTTAAATTTCTTCTTTTTGCTTTGCGTCACAAAACTAAATGCATAACTTAACTGTCAGTTCTGGACGCTTCCTCGAAATCGCCGACCGGCGTCCTGCACGGCCACATCATGGATTTAGGCATGTTCGACGAGTGTTCAGAGTCAAAGGACGAAGCGTCCGGGATTCGCGGCCGGCACTGCATGTACAAGATCAACCCGAGCAGCAGCCAGAACAATTTTTACGTTAAACCGAGCATGTCGATCTGCCTGCCGTCCAGCTGCGGGCCCGAAGACGTAATTGGTCTAATGAACGGTACTATCAACGCCAGCGAGAAATTGAAGGATTTTCGCGTGACTTTGTCCTCGGCGAGTTGTACAAGTGCCGGGCCAAGAATTCCCAATCGGAAGTTTATAAATAGCGCGTGAGTTCGCTGATTAAAGTCTACGTACGTTTTTATACGACTTCATACTATTTTTTGTGTTGCCAAATGACGTTTAATGTTGATTTTCAATTTTGTAGCTATTTTTGTTGTTTGCGTTTATGGCGGAGCTAATACTGTTTGATTTTCGTCGTACAACAAATTAATAATGTTGAGGAATTGCGTTACATTGTCTTGAACGCGATTTTTCGAATTCAATGTTTACAATTAATTGTGGATGCTTAAGGTTCTTATTACTTAAAAATTACATTAATTTATATAATACACTGAGAAAAATTTTTTTTAAAAATTAAGATTTTTTTTCTAAAAATTACTATTTGAATGGTACTCTTGGGACATACTCATATTTTAGTAATATTTACGAAATATATCCCAAAAATTAATATTTTAGTTGTAAAAATTATTAAAATATGAGTGTATCCCACGAGTGCAATTAAAATAGTAATTTTCACAAAAAATTTTTCTCAGTGTAGTTCTCTAATGGCCATCACTTACGTATTGCGTTATTTGAATCTAACATTAATCTAAATCAGTGAAGGTGTAAACTATTTTATAGTAATCAACAAAATATTTCCAAATTTCAGAATCCTCATAGCCATTTTCGTTGGTTTCATTCTGCTATGCACTTTAATTGATATAATGTTACAACAATCAGACGTTGTACTTCAGGCGAGCTCTACATTTGAGACTCTATCAAGCTTCTCTATTTTAAAAAGTACTGAAAAAGTATTCAGCTCGAAATCCAGGGACGACAGTCTTTCGGTGATTCACGGAATTCGGGCTTTAAGTATGACTTGGGTTTTGTGCCTGCACGAGTACACCCCGTTTGCATTCCAAGCTAACGTTAATAGTTTATTTATTTCCGAGGTGAGTCGAGATAGTCATTGTCAGGACGCAGTCTTGAGACTTTAATGCGTTATATTTTATTTTGATTAATTGAACGAAGAATATTCAGTTGAGTACAATGGATCCCATAAGCATAGAAAGTCAGCGCCAAATAATTTTAATTCATTCATTAGATTAATATGGAACAATTCGTTCCGTAAAAGAGATTCATTAAACTTACGCACGCAAATATGTTTTAAGATTTTTAATTAACATACAAATAGACTTATTAATTTTATTCTTGCGTAAGGTGTCCAAGGATTGTAATAATGTAACATTTTAAAAAAGTTTAATCAAAACTTCTTTTTTATATAAAAACTATTATTTTTTTTTATTTTACAGTGGGTGTTGTCTTGGCGTAGCGTGTTTGCCTTTGCAGCTTTGTACGCTGTCGATACTTTTTTCACTTTAAGTGGCTTTTTAGTGGCGTACACATATTTTAAAAAAATTGAGAAAGGAGACCAATTTAACATTTTTCTTTATTATTTACATAGATACATGAGGTAAGTTTTAATGAACAGAAGATGCTTAATGGTTCTGATTTACGATTCTTATGAAAAATAATAAAAGCCCTTTTTTAATTTTTAAGTCATCGGCCAAAATTTATTTCAATGTAGTTAGGTAAAAAGTTTTAATTCAAAGTTACTTATGTATTCATTTTTAGGTATTTCTTAAAATTATTTTATTTTCCTAGTAAAATAAACAAGAATACATTTTTCTTGCTTTCGCAGACTGACGCCTCCGATGGCTATATTTACTATAATTGCGGTAGCATTGATGCCAGTATTTAGTACAGGACCACTTTACGATATGTTATTAAATATATACATAACAGGATGTCCCTCAAAGTTTTGGACTATACTTTTGTACGTTCACAACTTTGTTCAGTATAATAATTTTGTAAGTTGCAAACTAATTCTAAATAACAATAATTCCATTTAAATTTTAATAGCAGTCTAAATTCACAGAAAATATTCTATAAAAAACTAGCATAAATAAGATTAAATAGTCAAGTAATTATAACTGAATAGTTGATCAGTCACATTTCTCAACGATTTTTTAGTGCCTTCTACACTTATGGTCTCTAGCCGTGGATATGCAATTATTTTGGATTTCTCCACTTATCCTTTACCCGTTGTATAAAAAGCCACAAATCGGCTTTGGAATTTTGACTGCCCTCATTCTAATTTCTGTAATTCTTTCCGGATGGATTGTCGGAGTTAATAAATACTCGGCATTATTTATATCATTTGATATTAAGTAAGTTGGCCAATCTCCTTTTAGATGAATTCATTAATTTCTTCCAATAAAATTTAAAAATTTTATTCATTATTTACAGCGTACCTTTAATTCTCGGTTCACTTAAAGATATTTATGTTATGCCTTACACTCGAGCATCGCCATGGCTTTTTGGTATTCTATTTGGATATTTGGTGACACGTCAAGATCTAAAACCAAATAAGGTATTTCCATTTTTGATTAATATCACGTTATTATTGTAAAAGTGAGAACAAATTTAAGGGGATCCGAGAGGATATATAATTACTCGTAGCTACCGGCATTACAGTTTCCCAAGTTTTCCGTTTCATTTCAATTTTTTTCTGCAATTTTGCTTTGTAGTCTTCTCCTACTAATAAAAATGAAGGGCACTAGAAAGCGATATTTTAGAAATTCGTAAAATGAAACTGAAAAACTTGGAAATTGCAATTGTCGGTATCTCACATCGCCTTAAACAATTAAATATTGTTTTAGAAAATCCTTTCTACAGGATGGATTCTGGCTACTGGATCGTTTTTATTCTGCATTTACGGAATCAAATCCATTAACAGCGTCTATTACGAATATAATATTACTTGGGAAATTATAGTTGCAGCACTTTCAAGACCGTTTTGGGGATTTGCAATTTGTTGGATAATTTATGCAAGCTACTACGGTTTTGGAGGTATTAAAGTGAAAACATATAAATCGAGAACTGTGTACAAACTTTATAAAATTAATTATTTCAGGACCAATATCCAAAGTTTTGTCTTCAAAGATGTTCTTACCAGTGAGTAAAATATCCTACAGCGTTTACTTGATCCACGTTACGCTTCCAAATTTACAAACTGGTATAACAAGAACTACAAATGAAATAAATAGTTATTTAATTGTAAGCAGTTTTAGAGGAAGATTATTTGCATTTAAATTCTTACGCAATTTTATTATATCTTTCTATTTACAGTTTCACTCGTGTATAAGCAATTTGTGCACATCTCTCTTACTTGGATTCTGCTTCCACGTACTATTTGAAGCGCCATTTTTACGTTTAGATGAAATCACCTTTAAAGAAGGAAGTAAATCAAAATTTGTCGTCCAAAAAATGAAGGAAACATAAAAGTTAATATTTTTGAATAAATGCGTTTGTTATAAAAAATTGCAAAAATCTAACTTTATTGTTTTTACATAAAATGCGAAGTTTGTAAATATTAAATGTAATCTAAATGTATACAGAAAGCTATTTGATCTGAAATTTTTAATTTTGAATAAGAATAATATATGAATCTACGATTATATATCTACGATTTATTTATGTAGACAAATTTAAATTACAGTGTTATTTACTTAGCTTTTTACTGGTAATTTTAAAAATCAAAATATTGACTTCATAAGATTAACATAACAGGAATATGTGAAACAGATATAAAAATCTGCACAAGAAATAAAAGTTACTTGTAAAAACTGAAGTTGTAGTATAGATTGTAGTGACCAAATCTCAATAAACATTGAATTGAACAAAAAAAGGATTGATTTTTAAACGAAGATTAAGAACATTTTAAATCACTTTTTTTAAACTCATAAACAGTACAACGTGTTTTAGTGCCGTCTAACTTTTTTTAAATCTTTAAACTTGAACGATTCATAAGCACTCATGTAAGTTAGTTAGATGCAACGCTTATAACTGATAGGATCAAAATGCAGTACGATATTTTGCCAAGACTTCATTACATTCTTTTATTGTTTCTTTATTTTATGATTAAAAATGTGGATTCAAAAACGAATAGTTATAAAGAATTTTTACAATCATTGCGTATCCCAGAAAAATTCAAGTTTTTATCTCCTGTGAATGTTTTACAAAACCATGTGAATGAAACTAAATTAAACACTCTAGCAAATGGTAGTACTTGTATTCGAGATTTGTTGTTTTATAAAAGTGGTATTGCTAAAGAAGAATTATGGGCTTTGGAAAGTAAGTAAAAAGTTATTAGTTAAAAAACTGCTCATTTTCATTGTACGTTCAAAATTTATTTATAAATTTGTTTTTCTACTTCAAGCACATAATATTTTCATGCGTTTTTTTTTGTAATCAAAATTATTTCAACAATTAGTTTAAGATAAGGGAAAAAAGTGCGTCTGATAAAGAGAAACTTTAGATTGCTTTTTTAAAGTAAAAAATGAAATTCAAAAAAATCAATTTTAAGTTCAAAGTTTAAAAAAATTCAGAGTCGATATTTTTAGATTGAAATTTTATTTGAAAGAATAAATTATTTGTAGTGATAGATGCTTCATCAAAAGTACCCTTGGGCGTTCTTAATGGCAATCTTGGTGATCTTGGTGTGTTCGATGAGTGCACAAAAATATCCGTAGCAACTACTGACATGGAAATTCATGGACAACATTGTATATACTATATTAATCCTACGTTTGTAAATCCTTTACCGACAAATTTAATGCTATCAATGTGTGTACCTACGAGTTGTACGAATTATGATGTGCTTTCCCTTTTGAATGATGTTGTTAATGACACTGAAATATTACAAGATGATGGAGTTTCAGTAACTTATACAAGCTGTTCGAATGACAAATCAAATTCATCAATTACAAGACTTTTAATTTTTTTGTAAGTTGATTTTATTCTTTGATACTAACAAAATTTTTTTTATTATGCGTCAATAATTATTCAATTTATCTTCATTACTACAATGTAAATAAATGTTAACTATGTAAAAATATCTTAAAAAATTATTCTGTTCAACTTCAGGACCTCTTCTGCAGTCTATATTTGTTTTCTGTTATTCTGTACAACATTGGACTTCATTAGAAGAAAAAATATTCAGAATTCCGAAAGTAATTTAATGCGTACACTTATAAGTTTTTCCTATTTAAAAAATGCTGAAGAAATTCTTAGTCTTGATGTTCAAAAGGAGGATTTGATGATGATTCATGGCATTCGTGCTATTAGTGCTTTTGTGATTGTTGTTATACATCAACCCTTCGTTCTTACGTTTGGAGCTAATCTAAACATTATAGATATGCAAAATGTAAGTTCCATAATTGGTATTATAAGCATTAAATTTGAGAAGTCTTCATAACGAAATTTTTTTACAGTGAAAAAGTTAAGATTTATTATTAATTAAAAAGTACGAACTCTCCCTTTCCATCACAGCTTAAATTATAATAATAATTCTTAAATGTATAGTAAATAATACGTTTAAAAATTTTGTTTATTACAGTTGTTTTCCTCTTGGCTGTCTAGCGGCTTAATTCTTGGATCATTTTCCGTAGATACATTTTTCATTCTGAGTAGTTTTCTGATGACACGCTCATTTTTTGATCAAATAAACAGAGATAAGAAAATTAACCTTCTGCGTTTTTACTTGCGCAGATATATCAGGTCAGTTTTGAAAATACGTTGCTCAAATATAAGTATATTTGATAGAATATTAATTTATTTTATTAACTTAGATTGACGTTACCATTGTTAATAGTGATTGAGGTTGCAATAGATTTGTTCCTGTTTATCGGCTTTGGACCCCTTTGGAAGTGTATAGAAGAGTCTATTTTGCTGTGTAAAAGAACATGGTGGGCTGTACCTTTGTACATCTTGAACTTTACAGAATATAAGGTTATCATTTTTTAATTCTTTCTAAAATTTAAGAACTTAAAATTTGTACAGAATGGTGATTAATAATCTTATATCGGATTTCAGTGTCTAATAGATTTATGGTATATGTCCGTTGATATTCAGTTATATTGGATTTACTATTCTTTTATTATTGTTTCTAGTTTCCATTATATTTACAACATGGGTTACTGGAGTCAACAAGTATCCTGCAATATTTTTTCAACGTGAATTTAAGAATTTAAGTACGGTTAATTAGCATTTTATGGATATCAATTTTTTATATTAGTTTTATAAAACTATTGATTGCAGCCTGCAAAAAACCACAAAAGCTTTTTGTAATGTTTATGAGCAGTCCCACATGCGACTATCAAGTTGGGTACTTGGTATTGTCCTTGCATATGAAGTTCATAAAAATCATAAGCCAAGTAAGGTAAAGTAATTTGAAATATTACTAAACTTGAAATTAATTTTTGTTTAAATTGGATTTTCGAAAGCTTAATATATAAACAAATTTTGTATCCTTGTAACACTGAACTAATATTCTACAAAGAAAAAAAATTATTTCATTTATTTATTTATTTTTATGAAAAGAACTAATTTTTAAAATGAAAAAAAAAAATTAGTTCTTTTTGAGCGTTAAAAAAATTGTTAAATTTTTTTTTATTATAGAGACAAAGTTTGTTATAATAATGTTAAAAAAAACTGTTTTAATTTGTATAGAAGTATACAATTCTTTATTTTTTAGGTAGTTTTTTGTGTGGGTTGGATTGCAGCCAGCATCTGCTTGGTTATTTTACTCTTTGGTATACAATATCTTAAAAGTGAAACTTATGAGTACACTCTTATACCAGAACTTACTTTTGCTGCGTTCGCAAAACCAGCTTGGGCATTTATTGTTTGTTGGATTATTTTTGCAAGTATTCATGACTGTCCAAGTATGTGTGAATAAAAAATTTTATTTTTTAATATCTCAGTTAATAAACATACCATTATTCAAATGCACATTATTTTCTCAAGTGAATACGCCAAAGATAACATTTTTTTAGTCTTAATTCATAATTCAAATAGATAATCTTGCTTTTCAACTTTTATAGGTTTACTTACAAAAATTCTGTCTTGGAAACTTTTTCTACCAATAAGCAGAATATCTTACAGTCTTTACATCGTACATTTTATTGTTATGTTGTACCAAATAGCCGTCGGAAGAACTGCATTATACTTCAGCTTGTACTCAAATGTATGAATTTCAAGATATTACAAAAAATTATACGAATAACTTTGATTTCATCAACAATTATGTATGTACTTAAATTTATTTTCAGATGCTACCATTTTGTACAAACATGTTCTTGTCTACTGTAGCAGCATTTTTCTTTTGCCTCACATATGAAAGGCCTATGTTAGTTTTGAATGATCTAATTTTTAAGAAAAAAAAGGAAACTATTCAGGAGACTCAAAAGTTAAAATAAATACATAGCATAAATATTTATTTATTGATATATATTATTGATTTTTATATAACTATTTCAGGTGAATAGTTTTCTGGTCTGATGGAATAATAAACTATAATTTTCAAAAGTTATTAACATATGTATGTCCTGAAAAACAAATATAAATAAATAAATAAAATACGTAACACTGCTAAAAAATAATATAACCACACTAGATATAGTGGTTGGCCTTTTCGGATCTACAAATGATAACTATACGATTTAATAGACTTTCCTAATAAATAATTCTTCGGCTTCTTATGTTTCCTACATTACAAATGACGTTTTCTGAAAAAAAATATCATTCTCTTAAAAAAATGATGACCGGGAGTAGTGAAGTATTTTATAACTCAATGTGATTGGTTATTGAATTAAGGCGGTAAAATTTAAAAATTAAATTTATAAAGGTTTAATAATTAAAAGTGGAGAGCTTTCAGAATTAGCCAAGTAATATGTAAAATGAACAGAAGAAAAAATGCAAAAAAGAACACCAACAGCACGCGGGATTCCCAAGCGGTCACCCATCCAAGTACTAACCGCGCCCAAC
>UCOL01005914.1:0-10526 GCA_900474335.1 Ormyrus nitidulus | reverse complement strand
TATAAACATAAAATAATAATAAAAACGAGATAATAATGGAACAATAAATTAGTTAGGAGGAAGCTAACTGCCAATGACTTGGCGGCGGTTTTTTCTTATAGCCCGAAACCGAAGATTCTGAATAAAATACAAAGTACAAATACAAACATGTATTAGAGTTAGTATCCTCTTGTGTTTTAGTATAAGTCATTGACAGAAAGATTTATGTTTATCCGTCTTATAAACTACAATTTTTCTTATTATTCAAAGTTTTTGAGCCCCAAAATTTTATATAATTATAAATTTCAAATTCGTGAATTATTGTACAAATAAAAAAGTGGCGATTTCATGTGATCTTTTGCAGAGTTTAATTTATGGACTGTGATCAAAAAAGTATCAAAATCTATATTTTGATGGTCATATAGCAACTAAATAATATGTGCGTGTACATTTAAGTACACTTATTTTTAGTTACAGAAAGTCATCTCGTTGGTCTTGCTTCTTTTATACATTTTCATTTTGTACACGCAAGAATTTTATTGATTCCGTCGTTTATTAAAAAGAAGGAAAAAGAAAAAAAAAACATTACACTGAATTTTATGGAGTGGTTCTCGCAGTAGCATACTATTGATACTAGTGATTTCTTTTTTTAATCAACTTCTAAAAATATCATATACGTATACATAATCAACGAAGCGACTAGCATCTAATTAAAAAGTGCATCAGTGATAGGTGGAGTTTTGGGATTTATAGTAATTGCAGAGGTAGGGTTGGAATTTCTGCTGCAAAGCTCACTAGCAATTAGCATGTAAATTATTCTAATCAGGTAACTGTTTTAGCTCTAGCATTTTCATTGATTATCGTCGGGGCGCGACAGCCTACTACTGCATTCTTTAGTTTTAATTGGCTAAAATTAGTTTGAAAATTAACTCTCCAGTCAGGGGGCCCAGAATCTCTCTCCGAGGGTCGTATAATTAAATAATCTTTTTAAATTTCGCCGGGCGAAAGTATAAGCGATTAAATTGCAATGACAATTTCGATCGGTTTAGCGGAGAGGCGAGCTTGCGAGCGAGCGCACCACTTCGATTACGCATTAATTCCGGTTTGAGAGCCGTTAATTTAAGTACGCTCGAATGCTCTGTAATATTAAACGGTTAAATGGTCGCTTCTTCCGTGCTGAATTATACCTCGGGGAGTCCTTTACTTTGTCGCCATTCCTCGTATTTCGTCCTCCTTCCCCTCCGCGTCTTTTCCTCCTCTCTCGAGCTCTCTTTCTGGCTCATTCTATTTCTTTTTAATTTCGCTCGGAGCTTCGAGTCCTCTGTTTAATGAACGATTTTTCACTATTAAGGCTGCGTCGCCGCTGCCCTGGCCGCGTTCGCGCTTGCTTCCCTTTATTCTCCAACTCCCAGGAACCACTTGCGCGAAAACAATTTCAAATTATTTCACTTAGGTCGGGATATTTTTCTTCGCCATTGAAATGCGCAGTCTCCCAGGTGCTTCAAAACTTTAACTTTCAAATCATCCGCGTTGAATCGCGCTTTCCAAGTTATTAATTTACCAAATTATTTTAAACATTTAATCTCTAATAATTTATTATACGTGCCTGCGTAAAATCGAGTAATCCTAAGTTAATCCAAAGCCAATCGCATCATTGCGCTCTGGTTATAATTGGCCCTTTAGCAGTCAATGGGCACAGCTTGATCCACTTCTATTTTCTAGTCCAAATGCGACTTTTCGATATTGCGTTATTCAATAATTCAAGAGAATTTCTTTTAGATTTTTAAAATCTCTGTAAATAGAATAGAATAAATAGAAATTTGTAGAAAAAAGAAATTCCCCCTTTGCCGGTATAAATACAAGAATTTTCAACATATAAGTGGTTCAAGTCAAAATATGCAAAATAGGTCGAAGCCCATTACGAGCGAGGCGACGGGAAAAGGAGAGCTTAAAGGCAGCGGCAGCGTAGGAAAGACGTCGAAAGAGCAGAGGAGCAGATATCTTTGTCTGGTCAAACACGCTCAGACATTTGTCCGAGGTGCTTGCATATATATTCGGGGATTTTTCCGGTCCAACACTTTTATCGGTATATCTAGCTCCTTTCTCGGCCGACTGGCTGCTCCTGTATGTGCGGGGGATCGATAGTGCGTCGCGCGGCCCTGCCGTCGCCACTTTGCCGTCGATTCGAATTCGGAGTATAAAAGTTCCCGTCTTACGACGCGGCGGGATCGCTCTCTCCCTGCCGTTGAGTGTATGCGCGACCACTCCGAGGGCGCGCTGTAAAATTTCTAAAGTATTCGCACCATAACCCAGTTTGGCGAGCTCGAACGCGTCCGCCCGTCAAGACGACGAATCATCCCATTGCAGTTTTTTGCTACCCTCTTGCTGCTGATCGTCACTGATCATGTATCGGACTGCAAATGTAATTGCAGTAATTGTCTTCATTTGTTCATTGCTTTAAGTATCTTTGTCGTGTTAAAAATTGATATAATCTTGATTCTGCTGGTATATTACGTTTGTTGAAAAGTTATTTTTAATCTGCACGAAAATAAGAATATCTAATTGCTAATATATGTATATGCTTAATATAAATTATTTTTTGCTACTGGTCCCAGAACGAAAAAACCAAACTTTAATAATAATTATTATTTCGAACTTTAATAATAATAAACGAATATTGAATAATAATATAATATATTTCGAAACCATTTTAAGCATTATAACCGCGTTCTTTTATTATTCTTAAGATGCATTTTTTTAGTATACTTTTAAATAGCTTAAAATCTTAAAATAGCAATCTTAAAATCTAGAGATTTCCATAATTCGATAATGCTTCTGTCGAAATTATCACTGGGAAATCACGACATCTATTTATAAGTAATAAATCAAATCTTGGTTCAAATTTCATTATAGATTATACAGGTGCAATTTCGCAAGTTATCAGATTAAAATTCAATAAAATTAGCGAACTACACCTTGCTGAGTTTGAGAAAAACGACAATTTAGAATTATTTAAAATTATCTTACCTTACATATAATGCAATTAAATCTGATAGTATGAGCAAAATAATGCAGGTATGTAATAAATGAAACGGATCATTTGTTTATGTTTAATATTTTCTAATTGTAATTCAAGGAAATTTCTTAAAAATTATACGTTCTTTGTTGTCAAATTTTGATTTGTTCAAAAGTTATAACATAAAAAAACCTACAAAAAGTAATCGGCGCAATTTTAGTTGAACAAATCAAGGTTTTTCGATTTTTTTCAATGGGATTTGATCTCCTCCAACTGCTGTAAGCTTCCTCTAAGTTAAAAATTATAAACGATAATATCCCTAGAAACCTTGTAAATTTTGAAAATTTAACGATAATCTAACAATACTATCGTTACCCTTCTACCGAGGCCGAAGAATGTCTGTTTAACAATATTGATTTTAACGAAAGAAAGCAGCAAATTGTGGCTTTGAACAAGTAAAAGTTCGCGAAAATAAAAAATGACCAAAGTTCAAAGATAGTTGAAAGTGCATATATCTGCTTTTCCAAGTATCGCGTTAATCGTCCATAATCGATAAAAAGAATCCTGCGGAATTCCGGTGAGCGCGCACTTTGAGCTGCTCGGGCAGCGGTGCAGCCGCCGCCGCAGCAGCGGCTCTTGTTGCCTCGTCCCGGAGCCTATGAAATGCAAATCGGGAGCCGATTCTTCTCGGAGCCCGGCGCGCCCGTAATCAATTGGAGTTTTACGAGCCGCCGAGCTCCCCGCGCACAATGCAATTGTTTTTTCGGGGCAAATTTTCGCCGCCACTCGTATGCCGCTTGCTTGCACCGTATGAATTTCGGCAAGGCCAAGGGCTGGTTAGCTGCACCGGCCGGTCGGGGAGTAACACGCATTTAAATGTTGCGTTCGATCGGCACTCTCTCTCTCTCTCTCTCTCTCTCTCGCTCTGCGCACTCATGCATTATTTAGGTTCGGGCATGGTTTTGGCGTCCGATGGACTTGGCTGCGGCGGCGGCCGCGGTGGCGAGCCCTGTCGCGTCGTCTCTTGCCCCAAAGTACTCGTATATAGTGAACTTTCCGAGCTCTCTCTATCTCTCTCTCTGCACGCGCCAAACGAGCACCGCCGAAACCGCGGCTCTCCTATCGGATCTCCTGCTTCCAATATCGTTTCGAGCGCTGGGCTTTTTTCTCAGGAAATTTCCAATTTTCGAGCCCGCGCGAAATCGATGCAGGCGTCGTGACGGAAAGTTTCTTTCGAAACGGAGGATATAATTTTATATATACAGAAATAGACGAGAAGAGCCGGCATTCGCAGGGAAATATGTAAAGAATGTGACATTCTTTCTGCCGTGACTGCTGCTTTTGTTCCTTCGACAAAAATGTCCCGTATGCTCTTCCGAGAACATTGCCGCTGGTCTTTCAACTCGAATGCAACGCTTGTTTGCGCAGTAGCCTCGGCGTATCGGGAGATCGATTTCGGGAGTACTGCGACGGAACGAGCCAATGCTTTTAATTGAAAATAATAAACGCCGCCGCTGCGCCCGGAATTTTTTCCTATCGCCCGAGTTTGCGCACGCGTACAAAAAAAAGTTACAGTCGCTGCCTCGTGTTTTCAAATGATGAGAGCACAGTTTGACATGCGCCCGTTACTCCGCATATTCCGCTGTCTAAAACTGCCTTCAAGGATAGTATTCGCTTATTTAGAATTTCGCTTTTACGCATAGCGCGATTGCATCGTTCAAAATATCTTTGAAGTTCGATAGGTATGAACTCTCCAAAAAGCAGTCAAGTATATAAGTTTCAGCGAAAATTGGATCCGACCTAAACGAGAAAAGCTTCACGTCAAAATCGGCCCTCTTCTGTCCCCTCGAAGCTTTCGCTGTCACTGTTGGCCACTGAGCTTTACTCTTTTTTTACTCTTTACAGCACGAAAAATCTTTAAATCTATATATGATCGAGATGTCAAATTAAAATGCTCAAATTAGAAAGCAGCGCAAACAACGGAACACTAATTAAAATTAAAATGTAAATTAAATTTAATGCTCAGCTATTAAATGCAAACGCGGAAAAAAGTTTTCGTTTTCGAATGTGCGTAATAAAATTTAGAATGTACAATTTAACGTGAAATTCATGTAAACGTATAATGCGCCGTATTATTATTCAAAATAATATTTCTCGTTATTCAAAAGCATAATGCATTAATTAACCAAGTTCATATGCAATATCGATATATAAACAAAAGTGCATTATTTTTCCCAATAATATTCCTGCCAATCTAATGTTTTATATTAATTAAATTCTGTATTGTGATCTAGTTTCACATAAAAAAAACTCCTTTTCAGCTTTATCGGTTTACCGAAACGTACCTCTTTGTTTATATTTGTTTTCGTATGATTTTTAAAAATAATAAATTGTGGGTAACTATGTAAATAATATTGTTTTTAATTATTATAATATTCTTGAAATGTCTTTTAACCTTTCATATATTTTATTACCGATCAACATTAACTGGTGCCCAAAATATAAAAAAAAAATTATAGTTTTTTTAATTAATTTATTTCCTTTTATAAAAATTAAAAATGTTAAGGCAGTTCGTAAATGTTACTCTGCAATGATAAATATTTCTTTAATAGTATTTTCTGTTTATTATTCTCTTAAACGACGCCATAAAGAAAAATGCATTTTCAACCGATAAATCCAAAAGCTTGAAGAAATTATTGGAGCGGACCGAAAAGTGAAGCAGCGCATCTCTCTTATACAATCGTCACCCGCTTTCCTAACTCGTTCGTCTCCTATTTCTTTCACCGAATCCAAGCAAAGCGGCAAATTCCAGCTCTATTAATAAACACCTCTTGCAGGCGGTAGAATCGATTTCCTTTGAAATTCCAATCGGCGAGTCCTCCCACCCGCTCCTCTCGCTCTCTGGCGGATAATTGGATTGCATTTGACCGAGTCGACTGCGGGACATGATCGGGAGGCAGCGTATCTCGAACCGCAGCCCTCAAAATTCGCTCTCTCCCGCGCGCTGATTCGTCGCTTTTTCCAGTCAGTCGCAGAATTTCGTTCCGACACCGTTTACCCTGGCAAAACACAGTCGCTTTCCTCGAGTTCAAAATTCTCGGCACGCGTCAATTCTCGAGCGTTAATCATCAGCCGCCTCCTTCTTCCGTTGCCGGCCGCGGGGCGAACGGTCGGTTTCTCCCGCGGCGACGTTCATTAGCCGCGCGGCGCGGTGAATGCGCCCGCAGCGTGCAGGCTCGTGTACGCGTGAATCGCCGCGCGCCGTGTAGCTGGCCATTGTTAGAGGGCCCGCGCCTGCACGCGCTCGCGAAAAAAGAATGGCGCGGCGGAGTATCGAGGAGAGCCGGGGCCCCGAGTGTGTTCGCGCCATGTTTTTCGGCCTACTTGACGCGGAGCGAGTCCGGGCGATGGCTTGAGAAACAGCCCCGCGCGGTCCTCCCACCCCGCGAGCTTATTTCGAGTGGAGCGGAGGAGAGAAAAAAAAGCGGGTAGAGGAGGCCTTTGAGTGGCTGTTAATTCGGCACACTCTCACCTCGGCCCCGTTGCAATAAGCGTGAAACGCCAATTCATAATCCGCGCCTTGTATGTGCGTGCTAGTCGCTCTCTCTCTCTCTCTCTCTCTTGCTCTGTTTCTTATTGTGCTCCCTCTCGTTCGTTCTCTTGTTTGCAGCGAGTGGGACAAAAGTGCCCCGCGCTCACCCGCCGGTGGAGGTGGAAAGGCCTGTAACATAATCTTTTTCAACAAGTACGCGAGTGAGCCTCCGTCGCTACCGACGCCGCGGCCCTTTCCAGCTGCAGGAGCGCCAGACGAGGTCAATCTGACCTTTTCAGCTCTCGGAGAACTCTAATGTTCGAGTGTGCACGCCAGCGGCACTTAATCCGCTATCCAACACTGAGGCTCAATGAAGCCAATGATCGCAGGATTCTTGCGCGGCTCGAGTGTCAAAATTGCCACCGTTCAACGACGTCCTTAACTTGCTTTAGTCTCGCTTTACCGACGTTTTTTTCTTTTAATTTTTTAAAAAATCCATCAGATGAGTCGGTAAGAATAAACGAAATGGGCCTGTCATTGTTCATCAGCGCTTCCGAAATGTAGAAAGCCCGTAAAATTATGCGTCCGAAGAGAGAGAGAGAGAGAGAGAGAGAGAGAGAGAGAGAGAGAGAGAGAGAGAGAGAGAGAGAGCAGTCGGCAGCTGTCAACCGTATTCGCCCAAAAAGTTAATCGCCACTTACTATCGCCACGAAAAGTGGCGGATCTCCGTCGCGCCGAGCGCGCGAATCTCGTTATCCCGTTGCGCTCTCTAATTGGCGCGCCGATTATAGCAATTATCGTTTCCTACGAGCGAGAGATTGGTTAATTGCCGATGTCTGCGGCGGCACACCTATACATGCATGTACCGTCAGACCCGAAACAACCACCGCTCTTTTCCTCGCGACTATCCCTCTTTTTTTCGTTTTTATGCCGTACTCCATGTGCACCTTTCGCGTAACCTCTCCGCCGCTTTTAGCCGGCATTATCTGCGCTGTCCGAGAGTACTGAAAATAATACGAGGCTGTTCTGAATTAAAATTGCGCCCCGGAGTCGCCAACGTGCCGAGTTTTCTAAAAAACAATTACGAGCTCTTTCGGAAACTTTAAAGTTCGGAACGAATTTTACTTTATGCGCGACAGCGGTCTTCATCAGTAAATACTTGGAGAAAAAACAAGCTTAAACTCCTTCCTCCCCGTCCGCTCTTTTTGACTGTCGATCAGTCGGTCTTTGTCTTTGGCCGAACGTTTTTTTTCGAGAGCATGCACCTCTTCTTGTTTTCGTTCTTGCTTACCACTGGCCCAACATAAACGCTTGCTTCTGATTCTCCGGGCCGCTTTTTCTCGTAACTCTCCTCTCTTTGAGAGCGATAAAAATGCTCCTGTCCGCCGAGAGCGGAGGGGCAGGGAGAGGGAGCGTGCGCGCGAACAAGAATGGAAAGGATGTGCGGTGGAAGAAAGGAAAGAAAGTGAGAGGAAGGCGGCGGGCCCGGCGAAAGAGGAAGAAAAAAATAAGAAATCGACCGGTTTACCTGTCGGCCGATAGCGGTTAGCGCGTTTTGCCAGTTCTTTTGTATGCATCGGGTGCAGTGCCTTCTTCTTCTGCTTCCACCGCGCGGAGCTTTCTCTCTCTCCCTCTTTTTTCCTTTTATTTTCTCGACCGGCATGAACTTTGCGCGCTTTCCTTTTTCGTCCTTTTTCGCTGCTCTCTCGGGGAGCCGCTCCTCGGCCTCGGCTCTCTTTTTACTCCTATTACTTACACGCGGCCGGTCGGCCGGCCGGCCGGCGAGAATTTCAGTACGTCGCGCATTGTTTCTTCACATTGTTGCTCGTGCCTAAGTTTTTATCGCGCGAGATGCATTCTCTAGCTTTTGAAAACATTTTGCGCCGGAGAAAAGAAATTAATTTGGCCCTCTTATAAGCGCTGTGCAGCCTTTCAAACGCTCTCTCGTATTCAGCGAAACGTTCCGCACGCGCGGCTCGTTCGCGCTATTTCGTCAACTGCAGGGCATTTTTTCTCCTAATTTAAAGGGGAAATCGCGCGGCACAGCACTAAACGTCATTTTCAGCTTGCCGAGCGAATGCTGAATTCGGCGTTCTCTCTCTCTCTCTCTCTCTATATATATATATATATATATATATATATGTATATATAGCCCCTGTTTCCGCAGAATTCTGACACACATAATTTTGATTGCTCGGTTACCTACATAAGCGCTCGGGCGCGACTTTTCACATCTGGCTGGATCAACGGGTCAATTTAACTCTCGTTTACAGGGTACATATTCAAAGGCACACTCCCGCTCGCTCGCGCTTGCGCGCACGCACCTACTCGTATAATCATTGTAATGCGAATATTCGGGGATTCAAATCTTGCTCGGCGAGGGGGGAAGGCGGCAATGTATGTGCATCGTTGCGCGCGCGAGAGAGATTTCAGAATTTCCCCAGCAGTTCGAGAAAATCTTTGACGCGGCTAATTCGCTCCGGGAAACTCTGTTTCCCCGGGTGCTGCAGAGTTTCATCGCGATGCTTGCTTGCAAAATATTCTTGCAGTTTTCGGCTCTTTCATTAGGTTAATTGCATTTTAAACTACCATTGTTAATAATTATTGATGGTTAAATAGTATGACTGACAGATTCATGATCCATTACAGAGAATTTGATAAAAAACGGTGCAGCGCGTCTGTTTATTTGGCTTTAAATTTATGAGGTGCAAGTTTAAAACAAACTTTTTGAAATATTTTAAACAGTTTTCGTGTAATACTGCGCAGCACTTGGTACAAGGTGTTTGGACAGATTCCAAAACTCGTACATGCGGTCTGCTGGGTGTCAATATCCTACCGTTAAAATTTGAATTTCTTATGGCGTTCCACGGAGAAAAATGTTCTAATAAAAATTACTACACCTTTTTGTAATGCGGGGACAAACTTGTATTATCCTAAAAAATTACTATATTATGTATTTAAAATTTAATAGAACTTCTATTAAACTTTACTATATAGTATAGTTATTTTTTAGGATAATGCAAGTTTGTCCCCGCATTACAAAGAGGTATAGTAATTTTTATTGAAAATTTTTTCTGGGTGTACATTTTATTTTTTAAAAGCAAAATTGCTGCGCCTACGTTAGCGTCAAATTGAACTAAAATTGAACTAAAAATCAAAGACTCTTTCTGAAAGAAAATTTAATTCCGCGTATATACAAACATTATCGATTACTCGAAAATCTTTCTCGTCGGAAATGAATAGCGCGAATGAAGCTCGGCGCCCGTTTCGGCAAAGTAAGCGTTAAATTTCTTGAAAATGCACGATAGGCGCAGTAGGAATGAAAATGTATAACGGGTTATTTAGTTCGCACACCCACACAGTGAGAGAGAGAGAGAGAGAGCTCGCGCTCGGGCAATTTTCATAAATTTCAATTTAGCGGCGTGCTGCAGTCCCTCGAGCTCGCGAGCGCGGCGGCCGAGAACTCTGCCAAAGAACTATTCATTTCCGCGGCTCTCGTGCGCGCACAGCCGCGACGATACCATCTCAATCCGCGTAATTTGTACCACCCTCCCCCCGGAATCCGGCCGAAGTTCGCCGCGTGCGCTCCAGTTTTAAAAGTAAACCGTTTACGCGCGCGGCCGGGATTTCCTGGATATGCACGCGCTGTGCCGGTGACGCTTTTAAGACGGCGGCGCAATAAGCCTCGCGGAAAAGAAACTAATTTTAATCGACGATTTATGTATCGCGCCAAGAGGTTTATTAAATTTTAGCCTTACCCGAGGACTGTGTTGAGTGTTTAGCGGCACCGAGTTCGCGAACAAGTTGCATGCAAGTGCCCAAGTTCAGCTCTAATCCCATCACTTTATTTCACTACTCACCACTTTGCACTATTTCTTTCGTACGCTAGATTTTAAAATTTTTGGTATTTGGTATTCCTGAAAATGATCATAAAAAGGAGTTATTAATTCAATCTGTTGTTTATTTGCTTTTAAGGACGTTGGTGCCAAATATATATGT